>CAJPEV010002213.1:0-48512 GCA_905338385.1 Darwinula stevensoni | reverse complement strand
GGGGGTGACCTGAGAGAGCCAGCAATCGGCTCCAAGGCCCTTTCTTGAGGTCCCTTACAACAATTATAGAGCGGAATTTTGATCCAAGGGGGTCGATTTTTATGTTCCCGTAGTACCTTAACTTGCAAGCATTCTTTCTCATACACGTTAAACCCCACGATGGACTTTCGTGGAAGGTCAACGTGATATCCAGACACCCTATGAAATGTAATTAGACGATTTCAATCGCATCAGTCCGCCTGGACTTGGAAAAACGATGACGGTGGTACATTCATCCTTTCGCTTTCACTGACAGTCTTATTTTCTCACCTTGTTAGTGCGATACAAGTGGGAGCGAACGGTCTCGTTTTTCAACAGCTCTAGTGGATTTCGTCTGATTGATCCGCCTTAAAAACCATAATAATGGGCATGGAAGACCAGTTCAATGATTACCTGTTGGAGCTCTACGAGAAGATCGAGTGACCCATTGCTCCCGATAGATAGGTACCAGAGGCTCGTCGCGGAGTTTAAGGCTACAAAGATCAATGAGAGGAAAGTCCATTTGAAGCACGAAAAGACCAACCAGGATGTCCTAGTCTTCGAAGGATGAAGAGAAGTTTGTGAGGAAAGGGGAACAATCAGTCGCGTATTTTGACTGAAGGATCGGGGGAGGGGGGCTCCAAACACCACCCGAGCGATATCAACAGAAATATATTGCCTCCAAGAGAACGCCAGTTCCCAGAGGGGCCAGTGGCGGCAACTGTCGCCTCACTGTCCCCCCTCCAACGCAAAAAAACCCACTGTGAACGTATCTTAAAATCTTTTTAAAAAATACAACAAAAGGTGCAAGCGCGTAGCTAATAATACCCAGCGCAACTTTCGAAACCACGACGATAGAGGTGTTCCGACAAATGAATGAAAATCAAAAGGGCGTGCTTCAGAGTAAGGCTTCCATGTAGGCATTGACAAAGTTGCTGCAGATTCTTTAATTATGAAAAATTTGACATAATTAAGGAGCTTTATTTCATAAATGAGAGCGGTCAACATACTCATGTCGTGTGTTTGACATGCTGGCTTGAATATGAAGCAGGATTCGGCAGCCTATAGAGAAGATCATTATTTTCGCCGAAATTAAGTGCTTCTCTGAACTTGCACGAAAACGTGTCATCGGGGTTAACATGAACAAGGGCTTCCCCATGCAAGTTCAACCTGCACTCTGTGATATACTGCTCAAGTTTAACTTGCACAGCAGGGTCAACTTGCGTGCCACATATCCACATCCAACAGCAAACGTTAATGGTAAAAAGTGTTCTTTAAAAAGCTGGAGCATCCACAGGCTTGCATCTTATTCATCGAAAAACTTGATTGGTTAATTATTCTCATCATGAAAACAGAGACGAAGGTGGAAGACAATTTGACTTGCCAATTCGAGCATGTTGCGTGCCGGAGGAAGGCGTTTGTTTGCACTGCAGTCTAAACATCTGTTCTCTTCTCCCAGGGCTACTTTGCGGCGATACTCGTTCAGCTCTTCGTAGAGGTCTTTCACTGGAACTAAATTGCATGAGTTTTACTCATGTCATCATATTCATGATATTCGGATAGACCGACCTGAACGACACAAACCGGGAGCTTCGCAGCTGAGGAGTTCGAAGTTCGACGAGGGATACCAAGTGTCTGGGTGAAGGAATCCACATGTGACTGAATGCCTCTTTGAACCGTCCGAGAATTTTGCTGGGTTCTCGCAGATGAAGGCAGCCGTTCCCCCGGGCGGAGCGGGGTAATTCCCATCCCAGTTCTCATCGTAAACCGCTTTTGCTCCTCTGATCATTGGGTGCTCCGTACGGCACCCTGAAAAGCAACGCATTTCGTGAGTTTTAACCGATTTCTCAGTGAAAACGTTCGTATGAATCGGTTCGAACCAGGAACTTTGCAGGTGAGGTGCTGAAAGGACCACGAGGTGGACCAGGTGTCTGCGTTGTCGACTGCACACGTGGCTGTGTGCTTCATGGCGCCGTCTGAGAATTCTTGGGAGTTCTCGCAGGTGAAGTGAACCAACGCCCCCTGGGGGGCAGGGTATTTCCCATCCCAGTCGTTTCCGTAAGCCGCAATCGTTCCCTCGATCTTCGGGTGCTCAAAAAGGCACATCACTAAAACGCTGAAAAAAAACACTGAAAAATAAGACTAAGCCGTTTCATCAAATCATGAAATATAATATATTCATTTAATCACTACCACACTAGGAAAACTCGTACAGCAACTATCAAACCGTTCGATAAAAATTCGATAAAAATTGCGAACTCGAAAAAATCACCCAGGCCCCAATGTGGAAAGGAATTGTCATTCCCATCAACGTCAGCTAGAGGCTGAGCGGTGACCCCATCCAATATTGACGAAAATTCGTATGTGGGGGATCCATATAGCCTAAAGTTATTGTGCACATTTTTGGCTTCAGGCATGGAGCCATTTTGGCAAAATAATTTCATTAATGGAAAATTTCAACGTTTTGAGCCACGTAGAAAATAGCACAATGCTATTCATGCCCGAAGCAAAAAATGTGCACCCTAATTTTGGGCCATGAGGGATAAACTTAAGCAATATTCATGAATACTGGATGGGGTCAACGCCCAGGCTCTGATTGATGTGCGATGGAAAATTACAATTAAAACTAATTCGCCTCCTTCAAAGCGAAAACAAGTTAGATCACAGGGACATGCAACAATGAAAGTCATTCATTGGAATTAGAATGCCATGTATTTCATAGAGCGGCCAATGCTAATATAAGCGAGAGGAGAAAAAAAATGTGAACGAAGGATTTCAGTTCGCCTTCATGAAAATACTCTGCGATCGGACTGATTCTACCTGCTCGATAAGCCGATGCTCTTGCAGAGCCCGGGGAAATCCGTGGAATTCTCGAAGCAGTCTCTCCCGACGTCGTCCTTAGTGGCGCCCGCCTCGTATATCGGTAAGTAATGGTGAGCCCATCTGGAAGAGAAATACGCCAAAGAATTGGGTTTTGGGGGCTTCTCTTCGGGACCAAACAAATGTGAAAAATCCTCATACGGGGGGTCGTATTCGCACACGTAGGAGATTATCTCGCCACACTCTGCAGCTCCACAACCAACCTGTTTCGTGAAAACAACCATCAGTCTCAATGGCAAATCCATTAATCTCGTTTCCTCAGAAAATATTTTCTTTAAAATTGTTTTATTCTTGACTCCAAAAGAGTGACCAGAATGAGAGGGCACGACGACCTTTGCATTCTCCCTGTAAATACATTTCGTGCTTCTTTAATGAAGGAATAGCTTTAAAAAATTGTAATATAAACCGGCTCTTTGAATTTCCACGGCGTCCCATAATCATTTTATACAATTTTCCGTACGGAAAGATGTAAAGATCGATTCCACATACAAGTACATTTATTTCACTGTAATTTACGATGGCTTTTATTTACCTTAAAATGGAAGCATGGCGCTCAGATTGTAATATTTATAATAGAAGAGAGACACTTACTCTCGCTGACTTTACCCAAATCATTTGTAGATAGCCATCTAAGTCTTCTTCAATGTCATCAGCCATCCCGGATCGCCTGTACCTGTAGAAGGAAAACCTCGCTTGAGTCCATTCATGGAAAGAATAGGGCGAGGGAGGAGGCAAGAGGCAGTGCTTACACCTCACGGCGGAGATATTTCTTGACGGCATCGAACCAATGATTCAAGGCGACCCGCCAGTCGATGACGCAGGTCTCTTTGCCATAGCAGGAGTAACCAAACGACACTTCCGTCACAGATCCTGCAGAGGACAACTCAAAATGCAAGATGCAAAAGGAAAAATGCATGGGATTTCAACTCACCATCAGCGTCGTCCAGGCTAAATAAACATGTTGCGGCCTTCTGTCCCGCCAATTTCTCGAGGCTTCCATCTTTAATCTATTAGGCAGGAAATTACGACCGACGTTTACCCTCCCTTAAATATATTTATTTTTTAAGTCGAATAGGCACCGGTTTCTTCTTGGGCAAGTTAAGTTGAGCAAAAATGGTGTTTTCAGTTATACAAAGTAAAATTCACATTTTGAGACACGGATCACAGGGTGAAATTTCGATACATGGGTCTTCATTTAGAAAGAGATTCCCCGGTCGACTCTCATGCAGTTTCCCTTTTTTTTAAAATCCAAAATGGAATGAGAGTAAGAGTGGATTTCAGGCGCAGTCCAAGGTTTCCGTCTCATGCAAGTTGACCTTTCCGTGAAAGTTGAACTTGCCTAAAATATACCGTGCAACTTGAACCCGTCTGATCTTCCCTGTCCATCCTAACTTGCAAGCATTCTTTCTCATGCAAGTTAAACCCCACGATGGACTTTCCTGGAAGGTGAACGTGATATCTAGACCCCTTATGAAATGCAATTAGACGATTTCTATCGCATTAGTCCGCCTGGCCTTGGAAAAATGAATTGGGGGCCAATGGCGGCAACAGTCGCCTCACTGCCCCCCCCCTCCAACGTAAAAAAAAACCACTGTGAACGTATCTTAAAATCTTTTTAAAAAAATACAACAAAAGGCGCAAGCGCGTAGCTAATAATACCCAGCGGACCTTCCGACACCACGACGATAGAGGTGTTCCGACAAATGAATGAAAATCAAAAGGGCGTGCTTCAGAGTAAGGCTTCCATGTAGGCATTGACAAAGTTGCTGCAGATTCTTTAATTATGAAAAAATTGATATAATTAAGGAGCTTTCTTTCATAAATGAGGGCGGTCAACATACTCATGTCGTGTGTTTGACATGCTGGCTTGAAAATGAAGCAGGATTCGGCAGCCTATAGCATACGATCATTATTTTCGCCGAAATTAAGTGCTTCTCTGAACTTGCACGAAAACGTGTCAACAGGGTTAACATGAACAAGGGTTTCCCCATGCAAGTTCAACCTGCACTCTGTGATATACTGCTCAAGTTTAACTTGCACAGCAGGGTCAACTTGCGTGCCACATATACACATCCAAGAGCAGACGTTAATGGCGAAAAATGTTCTTTAAAAACCTGGAGAATCCACAGGCTTGTATCTTATTCATCGGAAAACTTGATTGGTTAATTATTCTCATCATGAAAACAGAGACGAAGGTGGAAGACAATTTGACTTGCCAATTCGAGCATGTTGCGTGCCGGAGGAAGGCGTTTGTTTGCACTGCAGTCTAAACATCTGTTCTCTTCTCCCAGGGCTACTTTGCGGCGATACTCGTTCAGCTCTTCGTAGAGGTCTTTCACTGGAGCTAAATTGCATGAGTTTTACTCATGTCATCATCTTCATGATATTCGGATAGATCGACCTGAATGACAAAAACCGGGAGCTTCGCAGCTGAGGAGTTCGAAGTTCGACGAGGGATACCAAGTGTCTGGGTGAAGGAATCCACATGTGACTGAATGCCTCTTTGAACCGTCCGAGAATTTTGCTGGATTCTCGCAGATGAAGGCAGCCGTTCCCCCGGGCGGAGCGGGGTAATTCCCATCCCAGTTCTCATCGTAAACCGCTTTCGCTCCTCTGATCATTGGGTGCTCCGTACGGCACCCTGAAAAGCAACGCATTTCGTGAGTTTTAACCGATTTCTCAGTGAAAATCTTGAAAACGTTCGTATAAATCGGTTCGAACCAGGAACTTTGCAGGTGAGGTGCTGAAAGGACCACGAGATGGACCAGGTGTCTGCGTTGTCGACTGCACACGTGGCTGTGTGCTTCATGGCGCCGTCTGAGAATTCTTGGGAGTTCTCGCAGGTGAAGTGAACCAACGCCCCCTGGGGGGCAGGGTATTTCCCATCCCAGTCGTTTCCGTAAGCCGCAATCGTTCCCTCTATCTTCGGGTGCTCCGAAAGGCACAGCACTAAAATGCTGGAAAAAAACACTGAAAAATAAGACTAAGCCGTTTCTTCAAATCATGAAATATAATATATTCATTTAACCATTGCCACACTAGGAAAACTCGTATAGCAACTATCAAACCGTTCGATAAAAATTGCGAACTCGACAAAATCACCCAGGCCCCAATGTGGAAAGGCATTGTCATTCCCATCAACGTCAGCTAGAGGCTGAGCGGTGACCCCATCCAATATTCACGAAAATTCGTATGTGGGGGATCCATATAGCCTAAAGTTATTGTGCACATTTTTGGCTTCGGGCATGGAGCCATTTTGGCAAAATAATTTGGTAAATTTCGAGAAATTTCGCAAAAGGAGGTCATGTTCATGTGGGTGAGAACTTTTCGATCGAAACGAACGCAGAAAACGCCATTTGTTATTATAAAAAACGGTTTGAATTTTGAAGCTATTTCATAAACCCTTTTCATTCCGGTGACAAGGAAAAAATATAACCTTTTTCGGATTATTGGCATATTAAGAAAATTTTCAAAATGTCAACATGAAATTATATGTATTATATGTGCCTTCGAAATCATTGGAAAACGATCGTGGGATTATGTGCCATGTTTATACTCAAAATTCCATACAAAGAGCCTGTTGCACTCCCTTTCAGGCACCATTCCGATGCAAAAGAAAAGGAAAAAAGAACTACATTTCAAACTGTACTAATATTTTTCAATGATAAGTTATGCCTATGAACCCCATAAAAGTAGAATGCTTCGATTTTCCCTTTGGTTGCCCGCCATAAATTAAGAAAAGGGACGAACTGGTACTAAAGTTTGATTTTATTTTTTTGCATTGGAATTAAAGGTGAAAAATGCCAGGTGCGGCCTAGATAACAGTTTGTAGCATACATTAAAAGAAAAGCTAAATGAACCATAAAATTATCCAAATTTTTCCCTGCAAATTGTATATGTTTTTGGAAAATTTTAACGTTTTGAGCCACGTAGAAAATAGCACAATGCAGTTGACAATGGTGCTTTTATGCGGTTTTCATGTTTGCATGATTTGATTAATATTCACATAGCAGCTCTGGAATTTGAACATGGCAAATATGTCAGTTGATCTTTTCCCTCTGATTTCGAAAAGAAAAATATTAGGGTTTAATGAACCCTAAATAAATGTTGACGTTTGGAAAATTTCTGAATGTTCCGAATTAGAAATTGGCAAATTTTACAGCGTATTTCATTATTAAAGAAAGGAAAAATTTATGAAATAACTTCCGAAGTTCAACCTTTTTATTTTAAAAACAATGACGTTTGCTGCGTTCGTTTTGATCGGAAAGTATTCGTACCACATGAGCATGAAGAGATTGTATTTTTTAAAACTTTGCCATGTTTAACAAATAATTCTGCCAAAACTGATTCATGCCCGAAACGAAAAATTTGCACACTGATTTTGGGCCATGAGGGATAAACAATATTCGTGAATACTAGATGGGGTCAACGCCCAGGCTCTGATTGATGTGAGATGGAAAATTACAATTAAAACTAATTCGCCTCCTTCAAAGCGAAAAGAAGTTAGATCACAGCGACATGCAACAATGAAAGTCATTCATTGGACTTTGAATGGCATGTATTTCATAGAGCGGCCAATGATAATATAAGCGAGAGGAGAAAACAAATGCTAAAGAAGGATTTCAGTTCGCCTTTGTGAAAATACTCTGCGATCTGACTAATCCTATGTGCTCGATAAGCCGATGCTCTTGCAGAGCCCGGGGAAATCCGTGGAATTCTCGAAGCAGTCTCTCCCGACGTCGTCCTTAGTGGCGCCCGCCTCGTATATCGGAAAGTAATGGTGAGCCCATCTGGAAGAGAAATACACATGAGACTTGGGTTTCGTGGATACAATTCCTCGGGAACAAAGAAATGATAATAAAAAAATCGTTCATACGGTGGTTTGTATTCGCACACGTAGGTGACAAACTCGCTACACTCTGCAGCTCCACAACCAACCTGTTAACGAAAACACCGCTCAGTCTCAATGGCAAATCCATTAATCGTGTTTCCTAAAATAATATTTACTTTCAAATGATTATATTTTTTACTTTAAAAGAGTGAATTGAATGTGAGGACACAACCTTTGCATTCCTTCCTGTAAATAAATTTCGCGTTTCTTTCATGGAGGAATAACTTTAGAATTCCTATGTTGTAAATCGGCTCTTTGAATTTTGAAGCTCTTATGCCTTGAAATCATATCTACATCATGGAGAGAATGGAAAGTCTATAGCTTTCTTCAGAAAACATTAGTGTTCCTTCAAGGTGAAGATACTAATGAAGTGGTGCAATATGATATAATTCGTACCAATTAAAATAATTTTGGAGATACAAAAATCTTGGGACGGCTAATTTTCTTCAAAGGAAAATTGATCGTTTAGTGAAGTTAATCGAACCGAAATCGGCCAAAATCAAGGTCGGCCAAACAAAAATGGATAAGTCACTCCTCCTTTTCGAAATTTGTATTTTTTTCGACTCACTAAGACTCACAAAGAATTAAGAAATTTCCCAGGGACTGGTTGTGACATTATTGCAATCATCGTCGTGTGTGGTTTGAAAAATCGGATGGTGCAGAAGGAGCCATGTATAACACGGATGGCCCTACAGACGTCCGTGAAAAAAATTATTTAATGAAAACTTACAAAGGTCTGCCTTTCCCGGAGAAGGTGAGTCTTTCTCTCGGTCTGTAATATTTTAATGAAATTAAACAAAACACGTTACCATATAAATATTTTGACACTGTGAAAAATCCTTTATTTTAATGCTATGCTTCACAATCGCTCCCCATTCAGACTTACTCTCGCCGACTTTGCCCAAATCATTTGTAGGTAGCCATCTAACTCTTCTTCAATCTCATCAGCCATCCCAGATGGCCTAAACCTGCAGAAAGAAAACCTATCTCAGTGCATTCATCTAAACGAAGAGGGCTGGGGAGGAGGCAAGAGGCAGTGCTTACACCTCACTGTGGGCATACTTCTTGATGACATCGAACCAATGATTCAAGGCGACCCGCCAGTTGATGGCGCAGGTCTCTTTGCCATAGCAGGTGTGAGCAAATGACACTTCCGTCACAGATCCTGCAGAGGACAACTCAAATTGCAAGATGCAAAAGAAAAAATGCATTAACTATCAACTGACCGCCAACGTCGTCCAGGCCAAATAAACATGCTGCAGCCTTCTGCTTCGCCAATATCTCGAGGCTTTCCTCTCGAATCTATGCAACAGGAAAGTATAACAAACGTTGGACATATTCCTAAATGTTTTGTTCTTTTTTCTAATTTTATGCTAGAATGGAAGCAACGAAATAAAAAATAGGTTCCAGGTTCAGTCCATGGTTTCTAATTACAGGAGACATTGACGATGTGCTTATTGGAAAAATCTACTTCCACCAATGAGGGAGAGAATTTCACTTCAATCCAGCATAATTAGTTAATCTGGCAGTTTTCAAGCATTCTATTAACGTCTTTCCGAAAGAGGACATATTTCTAGTGTTTCTCCATCGACAAATGGACACTCCACAGGGTGTCCATTTCCTATGAGAGTTGTATCAGCGAGGCAAAAACACTGAGGCAAACGTGGCCAACATCTGGGATGTTTACCCTACATTTTTCCTAAGTCTTCCACAACACCCAGCATTACAAAACTCTCCCACAATATATCCTTCAAGCACATAGTCGTGTACCCTATGCGAGATTAATTCTACAGGCTCAATCGTGCAAACCTTGTCCCTTCATTTTTAGTGGTGGAAAGTTCCAATTGACAGCTACCGTATATCAACATCAAAATGCGTACTTTGTTGGTCAAAAAGTACTGAAGAACATTAAGCACCCGCAAGCTTGCAGGTTCGGCATCATACCCCACAGTGAAAAATAGCACTGCCTCTGCCGAGACGGAATCATACGAAATGGAGGCGTCGAATGATTGATATATCTTTCATAGAAGGACCACGAAACCGAATCTAATAATTTCTGAATTTCGAGAAAAGAATGCTGATAGTAATATTCTTCACTCCTGTTCTGTTTAAGGATATACTTTTTTATGGAAACATCACTAAAATCAAGAAATGTGTATCATTTTTTAGACATAACAAATTTTTATTCATAACTTGGTACCATGCAGAGAGAGACGAAAGGGTCAAACAACTTGACTTGCCAATTCGAGCATGTTGCGAGCCGGAGGAAGGAGCTTGTCCGCACTGCAATCTAAGCATCTGTTCTCATCTCCCAAGGCTACTTTGCGGCGGTACTCGTTCAACTCTTTGTAGAGGTCTTTCACTGGAACTAAATTGCATGAGTTTTACACATGTCATCATCTTCATGAGATTCGAATAGATCGACCTGAATGACACAAACCGGGAGCTTCGCAGCTGAGGAGCTCGAAGTTCGACGAGGGATACCAAGTGTCTGGGTGAAGGAATCCACATGTGACTGAATGCCTTTGGGAGCCGTCCGAGAATTTTGCTGGATTCTCGCAGATGAAGGCAGCCGCTCCCCTGGGCGGGGCGGGGTAATTCCCATCCCAGTTCTCATGGTAAACCGCTTTCGCTCCTCTGATCATTGGGTGCTCCGTACGGCAACCTAAAACGAAAAGTTTTTAGGGAATTTACGACCGATTTCCGCTTGCAATTCCATGAGACATTCCAACAGATTTGTTCGAACCAGAAACTTTGCAGGTGAGGAACTGAAAGGACGACGAGTTTGACCAGGTGTCTACGCGATCGACTGCACACGTGGCTGAGTGCCTCTTGGCGCCGTCAGAGAATTCTTGTGAGTTCTTGCAGGTGAAGGCGACCGACGCCCCTGGGGGCGCAGGGTAATGACCATCCCAGTCGCTTCCATAAGCCGCAATCGCTCCCTCGATCCTCGGGTGCTCCGCAAGGCACAGCTCTTCAACGCAACAAATTTCGTGAATATCAATCCGAATATAATTTTGAAGCTTTCAGATGGAAGATGCGAGACAGCGTGAGAAGGCGATGAATCCGTCGCCCGACACCAGGTCGCTCGTCGCGTTCGTGACCAGCTGGCAAGACCCATCCAAATCACGATAGTTGAAAGCGTGGCAGGGGGGATCGCTGATGAAACATCTGATGCTGCAAAGCTCCTGACACCGTTCGATAGACTCCCACCTCACTTTCTCGTACTTCCTCCCCATGTGAACGGCGTGAAATTGCGATCCCTCTTCAGAGACCGTCGGGTTGGACAGGAGGTAGAAAACCACCAATTTGACTTGGAGAGAAGCCATGATGGGACTGAAATTCCGTCGACTAAAAGGAACAGATGGCGTGGAATCGATTCCCGAGGGAACAGCCCGGGGTCGCCGAGTTTCTTTCATTATTCCATATGGCCCGTCTTTGTCCGCGCTGTTTCCTTCGCCCTGGATTCGCGAAAAAAAAAAACACGATGCAGCATTTCCATTCTTTTTTTTTTCTTTCATCGATCGCCGCCGCTTGAAAAAGGACGGGCCTGTGCATTGAAGTTCTAATTAGTTCCTGGATCAAACGGGACACAACGAATGGACACACCAGCTTCAAAATGCAATGGGAATGAAATCACTCCAACATTTTCATGATTTTAATTTCTCTTCAAACACTGTTGAAAAGGCAAAATATGTATAAAATGTCAATTAACAAGCATGACCGATCCAGTTTACCTCTGCGGAATCCTCTCGGCCATGAGCCAATTTTCTCATATTATAGTAACTTTATGGAATACTGTTCAACGAAAGACAGGAAGTTCCATCTACTGCATTATTACACACACCTTCCTGGACCTTGCTATCTTGGCATCTTCCTAATTTTTTGTTAAATGTCGAACACTGTTTTCTTCTCGGGCTGACTTCGAGAGGCCAATAAATGGTTTGCAATGGAAAATCCGTATTTGGAGACGCATTTCACTTCGTGCGATTCCTATATATATGGGTCTCGAATTAGAAAAGGATTCCCCCGTCAACTCTCATGCCGTTTCCCTTCTCTTATCGCCTTCAAAAGGTCAATTCTGCGACGTGTTTCTTTTACAGACTGTGTGCAAAATGTGTCAGTGTAAAAAAGAAAAGCGGCAACGTTCATTTCGAGGGAAAAAAAAATTCTTTGAAATGAGGGATTTCCCGAGCATGGAAAGGACCTCCAATTTGCCATTTTGTATTTGCACGAAATCATATTGCTCTGGAGTCAACGGTCATGCATTAAAGAAAATTAGGTCTGTGTTGGCTCGGCGATCGACGGTAATGAGGTCATGTGAATGTCCTTTTAAGAATGTTCTTTCATTCTTATTGCATTGCGCCAAAGCTTTCTCCCCACATAAATTTCTAAACAGAACGATCCCTTCTTACTTGCTAAGGAAGTCTGCCGACCTCAAGGAGATTATTGCAGGAAGCGGCTGCGGTGCACACATGGCCATCTGCTTCGCTCTCGTGACGCCTCCGCTCCATGTAAAGTACTTTTTTCATGCATTAAATTACTTCCTCAGTTTTCCGATCCATATCGCTCATGATTGCTCGCGTTTCCCCTTGTTGATCTCGTTTTAACGAAACTCAGCTAGGCTTCATGCCTAACAAACTAATGAGGGGAAGCACATGACGACTTAATCCTTTCATTCTACGGCCCTGTACTGCGATTCGGAAGCCCCACAGAGGAGAGTCGGGGCAATAAAACCGAACCTGCCTTTGACCAATTCACATCGCACGGATTCTGCTGGAATGGTTGAGGCGTAGTGTTCTGAGGCGTTTTAAACGATGCTGGTGCGAAACCATTGACTCCGCGACGAGATTTCTATCTCCCGAACACCGTGATGAGGATCGGGCTCATATGTTGGCCAGACGAAGCCAGCGACATACCGCGGAAGTCAGTAAGAAGTTGAAGCAAGAGCCGGGTGGTTTGTAGAAATGTCTTCCATGCCTGGAAACAATTTATTTGAGTGAAATTGTATTAACTATTTCCGAAAGTTCTAGAGAAATGCATTTCGGGCCTCCACTCTTAGAATGTAATAATTAAAAGTATTCTCTCAGTTCCACCGTCGAAATGTTTGTAAATATTTCCCTACATTTCCTGAGGATCCCGCATGAAGCACAAACTCCAAAAATTCACGATTGTGATATGTCTCATCAAATGATTTATCAATTGGCTTTGGTAACGCCTGTTGCCCTTCTTCAGCCTCTTCAATTAGCATCCTCCTCGTATTCCTCTCTTAGAACAGGAACGGAATGGGGAATTTTTCTTCCACTCTCGACAGAGAATAGCTCCAGCAAAATTGAAGCTCCATCTCCACCAGGTTGCGGAAAACATTGAATCTCCCTAAACAGCATGTTCATGTTAATTTTACGTAAAATGAATGTAATTTTTTTGTCCATTTTATATCATTTTTACGCAAACCATTGTCAAGATAATGTCAACATCTTTGCAGAAATGTCACCTCTGTGATACTTAAACGGTGATATAAAATGTACGTAAACTTGACGTAAAATTGACATTCCCGTTTGCATTCCAAACAGCATATTTCATTCATCTGACGTAAAACTGATGTTAATTTCCCCCTAGCATTCATGTGTATTTAACGAGCGAATAAGTACCTTTGAAGAGAATTGATATACTTTATCTACCATTCCTTTTCATACTTCAGAACTCTAGGGTGGTTGCACCAGTACATGAGTCCGCAAGTACTCATCCTCACTAGCACTCAAGAATACTAAAAACCTATTGTTTCCTCCTTCTGTACCGGAACCTCGGGAAGAGTAGATGTTCAGAGGAGCTCTCTTTCATTTAGGATAGAGATGTCCTTGTGCGGTTGGGATTCTACACTTCCCTAATCTCGTGCACTGCTGTAATAAAAAGCTTAGCTTCAGCATTTAATGATTCCCTGAGTCATATATAATAAAAAATATATATACTAATTTCATGTTTCCATATACATATATATTCATAACATGATCATGACAACAATCTTGCCGAAGTTTGCCTTTCTCCGCTTCGAAGTGAAAATCCAGATAGTGTTCAACAAAGCGTTCAACATGTATAGGGTCGCGATCACGACTGGAATGACGCTGAGCGTCCCAGCCAAGGCAACTCGAGTAGGGTTGAAGGTTTGCCGCATGCACGCGCTGCTCTCCGCGCAGCGTTAACAGCTTTATGTTGCCCTGCAATTAATGGACCTCTCCTCTCTGCATTCATATTATCAATTTGCTCAAAGACCAGTGCAGACCGACGCAGTCTTGCCGCTCCTCCATCACATACTGTTCAGCTGTTTAACACACCCCAACCAACTTAAGCCCTGCAAAGGCACAGGCCTGTTGGGAAAATCACTTGCCTGAACGAATCATGAAACGCGCCTAGCGTAAGTCATGGAGAGCAAAAGGCGTGTAGGCCTATTGGCAACCAAGCCTATTATCTTGAAAATGAAAGGCATGTTGGCTTAGGGGCTACGTAGCCTTTGTCCTTGAGGGGCGAAAGCTTTAAAGGCCTGAGGCTACACCAATCGTGAACCTCCTTAGTGTATTATCATTTATTAGTATTAATAGAATGGATGGATATGGAATGATTCCCTCAGGCCCACCAAGTAATATATTTCAAACTTTCCCGACCCTAGTAGCACATAACGTTGAATCAACATGGATTCAATGTTCATTGAACATCTGGATGTTGTATCGACATTAGATCAATGTTGATATAATATTATGTGCCACCAGGGTATCTCTTATAGACCTCTCCTGAGGACTCCACGAGAAAGACATAAATTCGCAGTTTATGTTGCATGATCGTGATTTACGTTAAGTGATTCATCAATGGACACCGTAGCACTTATTACCTTCTTTTCAACCCCTTTCCATGGGAAAATATAACCTCCTCGTATTCCTTTGCATGGCCATCAACAGGAACGAAATTGGTCATGATTCTTCCTTCTGCAACAAGCCTCAGCATGTTTCATTGCCAGTTATCATGTCGTATTTACGATAAGAGTTATGACTGCTTCGGACTTTTTCGGCGTCTGGATCTTTTGTTTTTAGGATAAATAATATATCCATCCTGGGTTTATGAGATGAGCTGAGATCAAAGGGTCGTTAGCAGTGGCTGATCGATGTGGTGGAATGTGGAGATACCTCCTCCGGACCTCCGGCACGAACCGGATTGGCGCAACGCATCGATAAGTGAGGATGGGAACATGTTCCAGCAATTTTTTTTTTAATGGAACCCATGAACAGAGAGAGAACACATGCATTTCCCTTTTTTGTGAGCATGGAACTTAGCGCGAAGAACACCCTATTTTTTGCTTCAACTGGGATATGGAAAGATAGATGCTTCAATGCCCAGTGTGTTATGGCACCCTTATTTCAACCACTGGAAGGGCAGTACATTTGTATTGCTCCCTTCGAAGTGCAGTATGATGTGAAGTATTTGTTCGTGTAAAGAGGGAGGTCCTCGAACGACCAAACTCAAGAAACACCGTGGGTCCCACAACAAGCATAATTAAACTATTGTAAAATGTCAGACAGAAGACAGCTATAGTGGAAAATGCACGGAACCTAAAGGATATATTATCGATCGCTATAGCAGTCTTTATTTGTTCCAAACTTCGGCGGTTCGGAGGTCTTTCATATATTGGTTCATCAGCAACATGGTATTCGGCTCAGAGTTGCTCAACACACTAAAGAGTAGCAACCGATTTGCGGAATTTAATTCATTTGTTGGACACAATGTCGAAAGAATAAGTTCCAGAAATGATGTGACACCTTAGCCACCGGCATCCTCGAAGGTATGTGTTTCTGCGAAGGACTGATACTGGCGTGTCCATACACCGAACATGGAAAAAGGCGACAGGGAATTCGAGTCGGAAACGATGAGTTAACGACTGAAATGTACTTCCCAAACGTGCACACACAATGCAGATGAAGAACATGAACCACTGGCATGGCTGAGTCCTTTCCTCAAAACACGAAATATAATAAAAGGCTTTTCTACTAGGAAAGCGTCACCTTTGTTACAAATTGTTCAATAGAATTCAAAGGCATACGTCTTATTAGGGCATGTTGGTTGTTAACCAAACCATTAATACTTTAAACCCAATCCAGTAAAAGCAAGAAAATACACCGTTTGACGACATGTTGGAGCAAGGAGTGGTTTCATATTTTCTAAACGCAATTCCCATTCCATACTTATGGTCGATTCTCGATTATTCATCGTTTACCAAGCAAATCCACAAGATGTCAGCATTTCCTTTGCTTGAAACACGATTGTTCGCAGTTTCCTGCCACACTATCAAAAGTCGTACAGCAATGAGTTGACCGTTCCATAAAGATAAAAAAGCATGTCCCCCAAAGCATTACGCCGGTGGTCCTAACACTGATTTCCCTCCTTTGAAAAACTTAAGATCGCAGCGAAGACGTGAAAGTCGTTCACGGGACGCAGAGTCGTATTTCATTGAGATGATGGAAATGTGAGACGAAGAGAATAAATGAAAGAAAAAAAATTCCCTAAAAGATTCCAGTTTAAAGATCCACCGCGACGGGACTGTTCCTACTCGTTCGGGTCGCGGAGGGCCTTGCATAGCCCGGGGAAGTTCGTGGAATCCTCGAGGCAATCTTTCCCGACGTCGTCCGTGGTGGTTCCCGCCACGTAACATGGTGGGAAAAAAATGGCGAGCCCATGTGGAATAGATATACACCTGAGACTTGGGTGTCGCAAATTCCTCTCTGGAAGAATCCCTGAAAAATCCTCATAATTTGAATTGGCACACTTAGATCTTCTCGGAACACAGAAAAAGCTACACAGCCAACCTGTTACACGAGAAGCACCCATAGGTCCAAATGGTACAAACATTTCCCTCGTTTTCTCAGACAATATTAATTTCACAATTTTTCTATTCATCGCTTAGAGAGTGAATTGGATTAGAGGGCGCTATCTCTGCATGCCCCTTTGTAAAGTGTTTTTTTTCCCGCTATTATAATACCGAAAGAGTTTAAATATCCAAATGGCCTCTTTGAATTTCCAGGGACTCACTTCATCTTAGAATCAAATTTTCCGATCAGAAAGATACCGCCGTGATACCTTTGTTTAGAAAATCTACAGTTAAAATGTTTTTACTGTAGAGACTTACTATAGGGAAATATATTATTTTAATTAGTATGAAAGATAGAATAGCTTCACATTTAAAAATTGATGGAGGACCTATTTTGTAAGGAAATAAAGGTTCAGTGAAAGGAGTCGACCCGCGATCCGTTAACAAGGTTGACCCAAGCAAAAATGATATATTGAATTTTTTTTGTCATACTGGGAAAGAATTCCCTTCCTAATGGTTTCCAAATTATTTACACTATTTCTTCCCGCGCGAAAAGCTGCTTTCAAATTTGATTCATAGCGGAACCGATATTTCCCTCGCGATTTCCTTGATGACTCTCGCAGGAATCCCATCGGGGCCGGTCGCCAGCCGTTCCTCGGCCTCCCGTCTCGCATATATAATTTCCCGTCAACGTACGCGTGATCCTACAATAGGGTGAGTGTTGCGAATGTCGGCACTCAAAGGAAAATTTTCACTTCAACCTTGCCTAGTAGTTTCTGTAATAGAGCTTCCTTGTTCACGTTGGGTCAGGTCATACCTCTATTATATACCTCCTTGTACCATACACCTCGAGTGCCCCGAGCTATTCCTCATTGAGGGCTTTGCTCAAAGGTGAAGTTGGGTCGGATGTTAGGAATCTGGGCACACTTGCTGATATAGTCGGCACCTACCTGTCGGGAATCTCGGCACCCATAAGTATCAATGTCATTTACAATGAACTCCAAAATGAATAAAACTAACTAATGAAAACCCTATCTCGTGTGGAAGAGAATGACCAGAATGTGTAAATAAATACAATAATTAATAAATACAATCATACTTAATAGTCGGGAGGGATCGTCAAGAAGTTCCAGCAGTTCCTCTTCAGCGAGGACTTCGCGGATTTCGACAAACCAGGCGATGATGTCTTCTTTTGTGACTCTGGCTCGGCTTTTCGACAAAGCTTCGGCTGTGCGGAGCACAATTTTCGGATGACGCTTGAGGAACCGCCTAAACCAATCCCTTCCGGGACGATTTTCCTTGAAAGGATTTTCCCGCTCATTCTCGCCGAAATAGGTTTGGACAGAATCAAGGATTTGATCTTTTCGTGCGTGAAATGTGCGTTTGTGCATATCTTGAACCCATGCCTGAAGCTCATTTTCTTCTTTCGTGCTCTGTGGGGTGGCCAATCCTAGCCCCCTCCCTGCTTCGACCACTCAACTTGTCCTGCAACGTTGACCTCGGAACGTGATATTTTCTGGCTGCTGTTTTAATTTTCATACCAGTTGTCCTTACTGCGTCAATCGCTTTCTCCATTCTAGGAGGAGAATACGTCAAGAGCTTTACTTTACCCATTAGGTTCAGCTACAAGTGGATTCAAAAACCTAGAGGAAAGAAAGGATAATGATGTGATACATAGGCCATAGAAAAATGAGTATGCCGAGATACCCAACACTGGAGTGAAGTCAATGGTAGGGTAATCTCGGCAGGGGCCGACAAAGCCAACATACGGGTTTATGGTGTTCGTAATGTCGGCACCCCTACATTCTCCAAAACAATGCACCTGAGTCGGAAATGACTGTTCACGCTCATGACTCAGATATAGAATGAGTATTTGTGAAAAATTGGGGCCCGTAGCACTGTAAGAAACAATGTGGTTAAATGTAGGAATGGCATGATGAGCCTAGCAAAACCATAAGGACTTGCAGGATTTTCGGAGTGCCCGTAGGGAAGCCAGCCACTGCGAGAAAACTACAACAACGAATATGACCGTTCTCAGCACATATGAACAACATTAGTTCCACCATCTGAGAATTTATTTCTCCCCTTTCCTGCAGGAACGGGTAGTGGAAGTAGAAGGCTGACGATCGCAAAGTGCCGAGATTACCCCCAGTGCCGACATTCGCAGCACTTACCCTATTCCCCGCAGTCAATGGTATCTCCAGAGCGCTTGTACGCATCCCATTTCTGCTTTTTGTCCCTGATGAGAGTTTGGATTTTACCCGTAAATTGGACCGGTTGCCTGTCCGAAATTATGGATTTCTTGGGGATGGAATCCTCCATAAAGCTCTGCAACAACGTCTTGAACACCCACCATTGCTCCTCTACAGCCACCAATCGATGCCCGAAACGCATTCGGGTAGTTTCTCGAAATTAGCCTTCTTATCGTTGTAGGAAACCGTCGGTTTGGCGTTACTCTTCGTCCGCTTGATATTCCACGTGATCGCGCAGCGGTCCGAATCTCCGAAGTTTTCCTGTACCTTAAAGGCTAGTGCCAGGAATCCCTAGGAATCAAGCGCATGTCAAGCGGAAATGCTATTTATTTAGTCGAGATGAGAGAATCTGCCCCAGGACAATGAATACTTTTGTTCGTTAGCATGATTAGCTTTAAGACTCTCAGCACTAATGTTGCTTTATTGATGACGGAGCAGAATTGCGAAGAGAATGACTATTTCCCAACAGCATACCATTCCTACTAATTAAATTGATCTCACAGACACTTATTGTAATTCAATTATCTATCGGGTCAGCATTAAAGTTCTAATTTGTTATGTTTGTGTATAAATAAGAGAAAGCAAGGCAAGAATACGAGGAGAACTCATGTATCTAAGATTACCTTTCGCCTCTTTTTAATTGAATCGTCTCTATGAGACTCTGGTTTCTACGATGGAAGTCAATGAGGCCTCAATATATTATTTCTGCAATGTGATCATTCTCATTGTAAACAAAAAATGCCCAAAAATGTGCCCAAAAAGGTAGCAACGAGTAGCTTTTTTGTGTCAAAAATAAGCAGCAAAGAGTACTTCCGGAAAAGGTAGAGACAATAGGAGTACTTACAGCGTTTACAATCAATTGAAATATAGACTGAATTCCCCTGAATATTTATAATTGAAAGAAGAGAAATGGATACCACAGAGAGAGAGAAAGGGAGAGAGAGAAACCATACACTCATTTCCCCCTTGTGAGCAGCGGAATGGGCGCGAAGTAAACGAGCTTTCTTCGCTCATATTGCGGGAGAGATATATGTTTCAAAGCCAAAATAATTATGGCCCCCTTGTTTGAACCACTGGAAGAAATACACATTGTAAAAAGAACAAGTTCAAGTAATGATTTGGAACTTCAAGAACTGGCACCCTTAAAGCTAGTCGGATGTGATTAGAGACCTTTACTTACGTGTACATACACTGAGTATGGAAAAAGCGACGGTGAATATTGAAGATGCTGTGAGAGTATCTGTGAGGGATTCGAGTCGGAAACGAAGTGAAGACGAAAAATGTATTTCTCAATGCGCACACACAATGCAGTTGAAAAAACTCAAACACTGCCATGAGGCTGAGTCATTTCTCCAAATGAATAAAAATAACAAAGTAAATGACAATGACGCTGCTCAAATGACTCGAACCGGGAAGGAACTTTCTTGAGATATCTACCACGAACAACTTCCCAAGTCTCGAATTACTTTTTGGCGTAGCATATGCTATCAGGCTTGGTTAGACAAGATTCGAATTCCAAGACTTTCCATGAAGTACATGAAAATGGAATACGCCCATGTTCGAAAACAGATAATGACTAAACCATCAACTGGATTTGATCATGGTCCATTAGGCAAGTTCTCGTACACATTAATAATTTGGGCTGTTACTTCTTCTCGCTCGATAGAACGCGGAGAGACGAAGGGGGGAAACAGATGATGAGGTGTCATCTGTCGATTTTCGGCTACAGACGTTAGCGTGGAGAAATGGCTTATGTTCTTCAAGGTTTCACTATTACGGATTTAAATTACGTACGAATTTAAATATCCAGCATGAGCGTTGGCAGTAGGATTTTTTCATCCGAAGCTCCTAAACACTCGTTGGCTGAGTAGTGCAACTGTCCTAAGAATAAAAAGTTCATATTGAAGTCATTATTGACAAAGTATCAGAAGATAATCCCAAAAAGGTTACAATATAGGTTTTTGTACTATTAACTAATGGAAAAGGGCATTCTGTGGCACAAAAGTGGCCTTTTGGCCGATAAAGGTTAATATCCCTGGTCTTTTTGCAATTGGTGGCATTTTTATTTCATTACTCATGAAGTATTATGCTCGTTTTTTTCGAAACGTCACCCTCGGTGTCGCCATAGTTTAAATATTACAAATATGCTGTTATCATTTTCGAACATGAGGATTTTCACATTTAATTTTGCAACTATATGTTTCAAAGCACAAACTATGACACCTTTGCTTGAACCACTGGAAGGAATACACATTATAGAACGAACAAGTTCGAGAAATGATTTGGCATTTCAACAATGGGCATACTTGAAGCAAGGAATATATTTTTCTCCAAAAAATTCATTCAGGCGTGTGCATGTACGGAGTTTGGAAAAAGGCGTTGAGGAATATCGAAAATGTTGTAAGGGTTTTTGTGTAGGATTCGAGTCGGAAACGATGTCAGGACGACATTCCTCTATATGCGGGCACAATACATACGAACCTCAAGCATAGACATGAGACTGAGTCCAATATCCAAAAGACGAAACATAACAAAGGTATATCTGTCAGGAACGTGTCAGTTAGGAATGCTTCACATTTCCCAATGCACATCGAAGACGCAGACCTTCCTCGGTGGTGCAGTTTGGTCGTTTATCCAAAAACCTTCAACCCATTCCAGAACGAGATTCCTTGCCTGACAACGTGTTGGTGAGTACGGTGTGTTATATTAATGTATTTTCTAAACACAATTCCCATTCGATTTGTGAGGTCGATTCTTGATTACCGATCGTTTACCAAGTAATGCCACTGGATTACAGTACTTCGTTTGCTTCAAGCGATATTAATTGTCGCAGTTTTAACTACTGGCACACAAGGAAAATTCGTACTTCAATGGGTTCGCAGTTCATTATAAAAATAGTGCAAGTTCTCAAAAAACATCACACCGTTGGCCAGAATAACACGGATTCGCCACCTTCAAGGTAAAACCTTTATGATCCCAGGATGTGAAGACATGAAAGTCGTTCATGGGATGCAGAGTTGCGGGTATTTCATGGAGATGATAATAGAAGCGAGAGGCGAAGAAGAGGGAACATTTCCACGAAGGATTCGAGACTGAAGATCCTCCGCAACCGGGCTGCTCCCACCCGTTCAGCTAGGGGAGGGACTTGCAGAGCCCGGGGAAGTCAGTGGACTTCTCCATGCAATCTGCCCCGGCGTCGTCCTTGCTGGTGCCCTCCACATATACCGGTAAGTAATGGTGAGCCCATCTGGAGGAGGAATAATGTCTTAGACGTGAATTCCTCTTCGGGAAAAAAGATATATTCTCTTACACGGGTTTGTATTCGCAGACGTAGGAGACTTTTTCGCCACAAAGAGCAGCTCCACAACCAACCTGTTTCATGAAAACACTCATCGGTCTCAAAGGCAAATGGATTAGTTTAGTTTCCTTAGGTAATATATATTTTAGAATCATTATATTCCTTGATGTAAACAGTGAATTGAATGTGAGGGAACGACCTTCTCATTCGCCCCAGTAAATTCGTTTCGCACTTTCTTTATGTCGGAATTGCTTAAATATTGCGAAGTTGTTAATCGGTTTTTCAAATTTTCAGGCTCTCAGATCATCTTGGAATCATGTTTCCCTCACGGTAAGTTGGGAAGGTCAATACATCGTAACATTTCGGCTTCCATGATTGTTTCAGTGTAGAGGCATGTTGAAGTGTAATACTTTTGTTTTATTCATGAAATATTAATATACGATACGTTCAATATTTGGAACTTCATCTAAGAACATCGCGGTGCCTAGGACGACATGCCTTGCTTTCAATAATTTTATGAATGAGGCGCTAGTAGTGTCCTAGACCGCAACATTGCGCTAGGGACGATGGAATGATTCAGGTGCGTAAATCGCTAATGGCCTTTTGAGAATTTCGGTGCTACCTGAAATCGCTTTCCTGAATTCAATGGTTATTCAGAGATTCGTTTAAACTTGCTATGGTTTACTTCCCTTCGCCATCCTTACCCTTAGAGAGGAACTGATCTCTCGGTCTGTACTTTTTAAGCTTAAAATAAAGAGAAAAATTCATAAATCATGAAAATTCTCTTCGAAATTCTGAAAGCTTTTTCCTATTATAATATGCTTCACAACCTTTCCTCAATCACCATAATCAGGACATTTGCCAACACTCACCTTCCCCGACTTTGCCCAAATCAATTGTAAGTAGCCATCTAATTCTTCTCCAATGTCATCAGCGGCTCCCCCCAAGAAACCCCTCAACCTGCGAAACGAAAACCTAGACAAATGCAACGAGACAAAGAGGATGAAGGAACCGGCGCTTACACCGTGCTGCGGGGAACCTTCTTGACGACGTCGAACCAATTCTTCAGGGCGACCCACCAGTCGATGTCGCAGTTCTCTTCGCCAGAGCAGAAGTATGCAAACGTAACTTCAGTAGCAGAACCTGCAGAGGACGATTCAAGATGCAAAATGCAAACAGAAACATGTATGGGACTTCAACTCACCTCCTCCGTCATCCAAGCCATGGAAACACGATGCGGCCTTCTGCTCCGCCAATTTCACAAGGTTTTTATCTGGATTCTATACAAAAGGAAATTATAACCGACGTTTAACATCTTCCTAAATGTTTTTTTATGATTTTTTATCAAATAGAACAATCATTGCATTCTTCTCGGGCTGACTTCGAGATGAAACATATGGTTTTGCAACGGAAAGTCCATATTTGGAGACGCATGTCATATCGTGGGATTCCGATACATGGATCTCGTGTTAGAAAAGGATTTGCCGGTCAACTCTCATGCCGTTCCCTTCCCTTATCGAAAACGGATACTACTACAGTACAAGTGAGTTCCAGGCCACTCCATCTCCCATCTGATTCTATTGCGGAATTATGTTCGATAAAGCTGGCATCGTATTCAAAATAGTATCGCAAGCGATACAGCTTGAACCAGGTGGTAATTTGAGATCTTATTCTGCAGGCTTTTAAATGCAAGCTAGTTTACGGGCAAAACTGTAGGCCATTCCGTTGGTCTCTATACTTAGATTGTTTCCATTACTTTGCATTATTAGATGTCTCCTTCACCTCAACCTTGGGGCAATGCAATGCACCTAACCCTTGGAAAGGCCTAACACTTCATCTACAATAGATTCTAGCCTGAAAATTGCCTTTCTGTCTTCATTTGGAACTATCGCCTATGTGTAAAGGCGACAGTCCAATCCCACTTCACAGGGTGGATTTGTCTTCATTGTCGTTTTAAAATGTATTCCAGTGAGCACCTTGAAAATTGTTTGAAACGTGCCATTACTTTCATTTTGCTAATGAACGTTTTTCACTCGCATTAATAGCAGAGCGAATGAATGTGAAATGATTCAAAGATACTCTTTAATCGGTTTTCCATGGAATATACTAGGTGCCCCCCCCAAAAAAAACACGTCGTATTGGACGCCTGATAATATCTTTTATGGAGGATCTAGGTTCATGATATTTTCATTACTTTGGAAACACCACACTTTGTTATCTGGAGGTTTCGTGTACCTACGTTGTTTGAATAGATATCGGCAGTAGCTCAAAGTACTGTAGCATCGTAAAGTGCACAGAGGATGGAGATTCGGGACCTGTTGAATGATTTCTCTCCCTCGACGTTATGAATACCGCTTTTTATGCAAGTTCTCATCGTAGTATTCTATACATCGTAAAGTAGTATTACTGTCGTACATCATAGTGCTACGGAGGGAGGAACGATGGACGGACGAGACGAAGGCAGACACGAGAGGCCAAAAGAAAGCCAAGGAATGGCCGGGAATTGAACCCGGGCCTCCTGATTGCAGGTCAGGTGTGCTACCACTACACCATCGAACGCGGGACATCCAGTCGAGCCTCTCAATGCCGTCACAATAGCATCAGAATCGATACCATGCAGAATACTACTACTATATGGGACGAAACGTCTCATGGCAGACACAGGGGAGATCAAGAAAATAATTAAAATTCCTGACAAATTTTTGAACATAAAAATGGGTTTTTAGTAGTTTCAGTATCAGGGATTAGGAATCAGTAGATTTGGAAACTTTTTTCTTTGTGGCTTTTGCAATTACAATATCCGTCGTAGAGATTCGCAAGCAATAAAATCCAGCGAAAAATTCTCCAAAACACAATAATTGTATTCCTTTAGCCATTTTAGAAAAGTACTCCTATTTCTAGAATGTCAGCATGAACCGCAACCAAATATAGCACATTTTGCTTTTAGAGCAGTATTCGTCAGATGAACACTCATGTAACTCCAGCTCTTCACAATCATATTCTCTAAGCATCAGTTACTATGAACTGCAAAACTGGGAAAACAGGATTAGTTAATAATGGCATTCCCAAATCCAAAGATTAATATCCGTGATAAAGGCATATTGAATGTGATGTGCACAGTATAGTAAAGTGTACAGCTGTTACATTATAAGCATATTGAGGACCACTATACGAACTGTCATGAAATCAAGTGAGCTCTTTCGGATAATTTAAGTAGATAATGGAGAGCATCAAGGATTTACTTTTAACTTTAGTTTACCCATTCAGCTCTTCAGATGATAATAACTTTGTGCCTCAATATCGAGGAAAATCTGAAATACTATATTGCTATATGAGTGAGCCAATAATGCCAATATAATGGGCTATCTGTATGTGACGGTTCCTATCCCTTGAAAAATAGCATTTGAAATAAAACTTACAAATCATGCAGAAATTCAAATATGATGAGAACTTATAAACTAGCAGCAGAAATTTGTGAATAAATACTCTGCTTTTCTCAAAAGAGATGAATGACCACTCTATAAGTATTTCACAAGGCACTCCCACAATGACTCCATGGAATAGCATTCCAGGATAATAATAAACATATAGTTATCTTATTCACAGGAAATGGAGCATGTCCTTAAGTAGGAAACTATGTTAACCAAAAATTCCTTTAAAAGATTGAACTGAATTAAAGGCTACTATAAACATCTCAAGTCCAAAGTATCATTAAATATCAAAGCAGCCTAGCCTTACATTACATTACTTAAAAGTAGATTAATTGAACTTCCCATGATAGAGAGCACAACTTTTAGGTTTATATAAATCTTGTATTTTTTTCATTACATCTTTCCACACCTGACAAGAATTGACAGGATACAGGTTTCAAATAGGTTTAGAAACAAGAAAGGTGTATAAAAAAAAGCATGCCTACCTGTGGAGTCTGAACTATGTTCAACTCAATTGATACAAATGCCTCTAATTCTCAATTGTATTTACCTCCTAATTTTTTTTATTACAAAGTGGGCATTTTGATTTAATACCAGGAAAAATGTGTCTGATGAAAAGCCACGAAGCCTGGAAACTTTAAGGAAGTAAGTATAAGTTTCCATTTGGAAAACATTCAGCATCGATTTTCTAAGAAGGCAGCATACTGGTTAAACATTAAATTACGCACAAAAATCAATTTCATTGTGTCGATACTTATAGTTCCTGATATCTCATGAGAAGCAATAGGCCTAGCTAAAATAAAAATGATTGGGTTACTGCAAAAGTCTGTAAGCTGCACTGCACATAATCCAGTTAATAATACCAACAAGTCCATGAATGGTTGGGAGATCTCTTTATGTTAAACTGCAGGTAGGATTGGGCGTAGTCCTGAGAATATGGGAAATATGCCAACAACATATATATAGGTTGAAACCATGAAGAACGAAAGTGATTGGTTCTCCAAGGAGGTATGAAGGTCTCCAAGGGGACTTAGCCCTTAGACTGGACAAAGTTGCCCAAGGATTTCGCCTTATTCAGCACAGAGTAGGCTAGCGCAACGAAACGGACACAGCTATGGGCACTGTATAGGCCAGTATAACGTTGATGCATCCATCACGTGCACGGAGGTCGTGACAGCATATGCCTTACCATCTACGTTTGCACCAAAGTTTCACGTCGAAATGTCGCATATGTGTCCCACGGGAAACAGCAGTTTTCAAACGCAAATAAATTTTAGGGCCGCTGAGTTAAGACAAAACGGGATGGCCTAAGACGACCTAGGTCGCAGCTGTAACGGGTCTACCTTAGGATATTGAGTTCATAGGGGCCTAACTTCCAGCCAAACTATGCCTATACAAGCAAAAACACGAATTTCGCCTTGCCAAAGTCGTATAAAGCATCAGAATACAGTCATTTCAAGGCTCCCTCCATTCTCTCCAATCCCAAGATAACGACGGATTGGACCGTACGCCTCTCCCCCTCCAGGTATATACACTCTATGGTCCCAGTCACAGTCCAAGTTTCCGATTATAGGAGACATGGACGATGTACTCAGAGGGAAAAATCAAACTTCCCCCATGAGAGAGAAAAGTTCTCATTCATGATATAGGGATGCACGATACGCAGATATCTTCCGTCGCAGCTTTTCCAGAGAAACACAGGAAGTACTTATGAACAACAGTGATCACACTTCGAGCTTCGGTTTTTCTTGTTTTAATGTTGATATAAGAGAAACAATGCTGAAATTTATCGTATTACGAGATGGAGTTTGCATAAGGCATCCCTCAGGAAGCTATGCATAGATGGGAAGTGATGGTGGGAATTTTTTGTATTTATTGGTGGGTATTTATTGGCATCAAGAAGGACACGTTATTCAGTCGTCATGCGTAATTTATACGATTAATGTTTAGTGGAGCAGTCGCTATCGTTTTCACATCGCCCGTCGCCAAAAAACCGGATTCCTAGTTACTTTAATTGAACCTGTTTCACTGGGGTCATACACGTGAATTCCCGCTAACATTCATTTAGGAGACGCTCAATTTAAATCAGACTGAAAAATGTTCCGGGTCGAAACGATAGAGAACGCCATGAACCGCCTTCTCGAGATCGGACCAAAAGGACGGCATCATCCTTCATCCTCGAGAAGCCAGCGATACTGACCTCTTCGAGGCCCAGGCTCTTAAGGATTCCAGATTTCTATCCAGGTAAGAGAATAATTGGAGAGGAGAAAGAATGTAACCTAACACGAACCAGAAAAAAAGAGTTCTTCATTCATCCTGTTCGCACGAATATAGCTCCTGCAAATCCTTTGTGTGAATTTTCCGGCCGAAAGTAACAGACCGTTAACCCGATGCTCCTGCTGCACTCAACACGATATAGGGGAGAAGCACCAGTTCGCGAACAGGGAGCCAGTTAGCGAACGAGGGTCATGAAATGCGATTTGGCCATTTGTTTCTCGAGTTACACGCTCCAGCTTTCGGCATCTGCAGAAAATGGATTGATTGATTAATTAATGCTTGGGATGGAGTGTGAAACTTAGTCGGATGCCCCGGGGCCAGACCGGAAGCAGAACCAGGGGTTCAATAACCTAGACAACGAGGCTTTGCATTTTGGGACATGGAAGGTGGTGACAGCGACGAGAAGTCGGAAGCATAGCCTTGGAAAGGGCTGGCAAACGTCTACTCGATATAGGGGAGAAGCACCAGTTCGCGAACAGGGAGCCAGTTAGCGAACGAGGGTCATTAAGTGCGATTTGGGCATTTGTTTCTCGAGTTACACGCTCCAGCTTTCGGTATCTGCAGAAAATGGATTGATTGATTAATTAATGCTTGGGATGGAGTGTGAAACTAGAGTAACAAAAGGCCAAATCGCGTTTCATGACCCTCGTTCGCTAACTGGCTCCCTGTTCGCGAACTGGTGCCGCTCCCGTACCTCCTTTAAAAAATATCCCACAATAGATATCCTTACAAAACCTCCTACTGTATCGGGTAAACAGGGGAGTAGTGGACCACCCGAAAATAGTGGACCACTCCTATGGTTTCATTCCTATTATATGCAGAAGATGCTTCAGTTGCAATCTTCCCTTTATGTTAGCTTTAATAAATAATGTTCCCCTCAAGGGCTAACAGAAATCCAGCAACATCAAGGATTCTTTGTGGTGCGAAATTTTCTCTAAGTTTTTGCATATGTTTTCCCTCAGAAAAACTTGTGCGAAGCCCTTGAGGGGAACATTACTTCCTGATGTGGGAAGATTGCAGCTGAAGCTTTTCCTGCATCTTATGAGAATAAAACCATAGGAGTGGTCCACTACTCCCCTCTTTACCATACCCCTTCACAAAATCTCCCATGGACACTTCCTCACGAAACTCCCCACTATTTGCTTCGAATTATATTGTCGTGTACCTTTCCGAGATTATTTCAACGGTCTCAATCGTGCAAACCTTGTCCCTTCATTTGTGCTTGCGGAAGGTTCCAATCGGCGTCTGCCGTGTATCCACTTCCAAGGGCGTACCTAATTAGCTAAGAAGTGCTAAAAAACCTCGAACATCCAAGGGCTTGCATGCTCGGTATCACTCCCCATTGTGGAAACTACGTTAACTCCGCCGAGATCGAATCATGCGCAATGAAGGCGTGGGAATTAATGAAATATATTGGGAGAGAAAACCTTGAATCCATGCCGAACCACTTCTGAAATTCGATACGAAAGTGTTCACAATAATATTAGTAGCTAGACCTGTCCCTTTTATGAGTATATAATTGTTTCTCAATCAAATCAAAACTAACATCGAGACATATATAATACTGTCTTAGCCATCGGAAAATGTATATTGAAAACGTTGTATCATCATGCAAACAGAGACGAAAGGGTCAACATTATTGGACTTGCCAATTCAAGCATGTTGCGAGCCGGAGGAAGGTGTTTGTCATCACTGCAATCTGAGCATCTGTTTTCCTGTCCCAAGGCAACTTTGTGGCGGTACTCGTTCAGATCTTTGTAGGGATCCTTCAATGAAACTAAATTGTCTGAGTTTTGCGCATGCACATTTTCATGAAATTCGAATAGAACGACCTGAATGACACAAACCGAGAGCTTCGCATTTGAGGTGCTCGAAGTTGGCCGATGTGTACCAAGTGCCTAGGGGAGTGAATCCACATGTGGCTGAGTGCCTCTTGCAGCGGTCCGAGAATTTGAGTGGGTTCTCGCAAGCGAAGGCGACCGAAGCCCCCAACGGCGCAGGGTATTTGCCATCCCAGCCCCCATCGTAAACAGCTTTCGCTCCTCCGATCGTTGGGTGTTCCATAAGGCAACCTAAAACCCAACACATTTGTTTAACTTCCAACCGATTAATATTTCGAAAAGACGACAAGGAAACTGTGAGACAGTGGGAGAATGCTTGGTATCCATCGCCTGGCACCAGGTCGCTCGTCGCATTCGTGATCAGTTGGCAAGATCCATCCGATTCTCGATAGTTGAACGCGCTGCAGGGCTGATCGCTGACGAAGCATCTGATGCTGCACAGCCCCAGACACCATTCAAGAGATTGCCGGCTCACATTCCCATACCTCTTCCCCGGGTGAACAGCGTGAAAATTTGCGTCCTCCTCCGGGACCAACGGGTCAAAAAGAAGGCAGAGAACCACTAATTTTGCACGGAGAGAAGCCATCGTGCGGACTTCGTGAAGACCAGAGGGTCCACGAGAAGGAACTGATGTGACTGAATCGATGGCTGATGGAATGGCCTTGGGTAGACGGGATAAATAATTCATTGACATTTTTTTCTGGCTCCTCCTCGGACGTGCGAAAAAATGAAGCACCATCACCTGCCCTGGTCCTTACTTTTCATCGTTCAGCGCAGCTTAAAAAAGAAAAATCTTGAGGAATGGCTTTCCGTCGAGTTTTTTTTAAATTAAACGGTGATACGCGAAGGGAGACAGACTGCAAAATGCAATGGGAATCGCATCACATGGAAGTATTTTTGGGGTCGTACAAAAAGTCTGAATTGCAGAAAATGTTTCTGATCATCTCATGATATGGTTTAATCCAGTCAAGTTCTGTTTGGAATGGTTTTGGAAAATAATAATGAAATTTCCTTTGCCAGCGTAATTACTGAAAATAGTTGCCAATTAAACGCATACAAGCCGCGCTCCCGTCGCTGCGCGACTCTTTTGGTTCGAGAAGCTATTAAATCCCATGTGATGGAGACTAAGCGGTACGATAATATCTTCATTCATGAAAATTCAAAAACTAGCACGAATCCTTAGGCCATTTTGCGCCAGGCCAGACCCATGAGCATCAATAAAATCATAATTAATTTCTAGCCCATGCTTTACTACGGCACGTCATGCCGATACAGCATGATAATCTATCATCATATTTGGATGGATGCATCAGGAGGATGTGCAGAGATGTGCGAGGGAGGTGTTGCTCTTCTCTATTTATCCGTGCGACCGTCGTACACAAAGTCATGGGAAGCAAAAACGATCCAATTTCGATCGGGTTCGAAGCGGAATCCCAATGTCAAAACGAGGGAGAACTTTTGAAAGCTGAAAATCCTGGATGGAAACCCTCACCCGAGGCAGAGCGTTTGAGACAGACGGAGTCTATTATGTTCTCAAGTGCGACTTTCCGCTTTGCTAGATGCTTCGCTGGCATTTGCGCCACTCAAATGGATGGCCAAGGTTGTGCATATTTCTTAAACTAGGATTAAGGTTTTATTAGAACACGACTCCAGGTTCCGGTCCCGTCTCCCAGTGCTGCCGGATGTCGTGTGGGATTGGTTCCACATGCATGACTGCTTCGGCCTTCTGTGTCAGGGTCTGGATCTTCAGGTTATTTTCGATGCGGTGAGACATGGAGATGTCCGGATATCCGGCACAAACCGGATGGCGCCAATAGGTGCTGATGAGTTTGTAGAAGAGAAATGGCTTTGAAACAGGGACTTCACATCACTGATAGTTTAATGTCCCTCGCAAGACAGATGCTCAAAGAAAATCGCAGCATAGTGATTCTCCTAAAACCATGCTCTTCTTGACCCGGGACGATGACTTAATCATGGATTAAATATCAATCGATCCAGCACTAGTAGGCGACATTGAAACATTTATTGCCTCTACTTCGATACCTCTGATGGCCTCCGCCCTGTATTGAACGGCGCTCGGTTTTCCTCAATCCCCCGTGGGACGGTCGTCCTTCCCGTGGAAGTAATTCTCTCAGATGTTGGTATTGTGAATACCTAACAGGGCTGACGTCTTTCTCGCCCGATCGAACGCGTATAGACGTGGGGGGAAACAAATGATAGGGTGCCATCTGTCGAATTTCGACGACTGTCGTTCGCATGGTGACTAGTGTTTTTTTGTTTGTTTCAAGGTTCCTCGATTTCCATTTCACATCCGTGGACTTCTGGCAATTGTTGATACTTTTTACTTCAGTACTCCTAAAGAACTATGCTCGCTTTTCCGAAACGTGATCCTCGGAGTAACCACGGGTTAAATATTCCAAATATGCCGCGAACGCTTTCAGCCATTAGTTACTACTGGGTTTTCCATATTGAATCCATACCGTAGACATTGAACTACGGTCGAATTCAAGCCATCGATTTTCAAGTTTGGCAGAGATAACTCGGACTTGAAATATCAAGTTCACCCAACGTAAGCACAATTAATGATTTCAATTTCCTTGGGTTCCAACAAGAACGATTTGCACGGGGATGACTGGACTTCCAATATGTCCACGAAGTTGAAAGCATTTCCTACGTTGGATTCCAGGCACGCGGTGCGATATCTCTACCGATTTAACCCATTGGCTTAGTACTACGGAGCAGTTTCGAAGCTGGACTTCAAATTAGTCTCTGTTGTACGTAGTGTCCAGCGTCCTTCATAGATGGCACTTGCTGCATGACAGGGATGAGGAGAAGCATTCTCATATGATGTTAGTAATGCAACATGATTTTCAGTGACTTTTTTGCATTTTAATAAAACATTGAAAACTTTTTTCTGAAATAATTGTACTATTAGGGCACGGGTTTGTTTGGTATGCCTATGGGTTAAGCGACATCAACATTTCATTCACCCCTTCGCGTTCAGGAACTATCCGGTTTATTTGGGAATTCTGCTGACAGCCTGACGCGCAAGGCCTACTCGCACATGCCTTTCAGACCAAGAGCTAGGGAGAAGAACATGCGATGATGGGTACCAGTACGCTTCCAGACACGAATGGATTGACAACAATATGAATATCTCAATTGTATATCGGATTCTTTAACGATGATATGGTCCGATGACGAGAATCGGTCCAATGATAAAAAATGATGGTTAATAATCTAGGGCTCACCTACCCTAAGCTTATAATGAAATCCAACTTCATTTCATCAGTCAAGGTCAAGGGTGGATACACCCTGGTTGGAGCTGCATGATAAACTAATAGAATGAATGAAGTTCACTCAGTCTGTTCGTATTCGTGGACTTCTCATTGGTATCGCGTCAGGCGCGGTAAAACGCCGGACCCAATGAAGCAGTAGTAGCAGCGCGCACTCGCGACCTGAGTCGCTGTTTGGTATCTCAAGCACTCGGAAGTTCACTTACTGAGGATGGAGGTTGCAAGCGTCCAGTTTGGCTCAGGATTTGGAGACTGATTTATGCATGGTTTCTATTGGAGCATAATCCATTGGCTCATGATATTCAGAGGTTGAACATAATTTATGATAAAAGCAGTAAAAACCTGATTTTATCCATCTCTTTGAGCTGCTGTTGAGGCTATTTACCATCAATTTATTGAAGTCCAAAAGTCAGAATGGGAGGACTTTCTTAAATTGCCCAGACCTGCAACAGTAAGTGCTTCTTGCATTATCTTGTCGTATCCACATGGGTGGTGAAGGCGAGGGTTGCCTGGAATTCAATTCCAAGATATTCATAGTAATTGACGTAACGATCACCTTTGGCGAGTCTTCTGCCTTTACGACATTTTATAGTTGAATAAATTGGCTGAGTCGACGTCCAAGTGTCTCTCCCCTGAACCAAGAATGTAAGGTAACGAGGGAGGAAATCTCCCATTTAACCCTATTTATGCTAGGAGAACGATATATCGCCATTCTTAGCCCATGAAGGCTGCGTTGCACTAAAAGGGTTAAGAGGGAAACTTGAGCTAATAAAATTCAGCTACCGTAGCCCGACGCGAGGTGCTTATAAGCCCATGCCTTTCCAGTCCACAGGCCAAACGGAAAGACATGGGACTGTACGAGCGTCTTTGTACGGCAGAATGCAGATTCCTGGACGGAGTTCTCCAGTTTTAAACCCAGCAGCTATGAAGATTTCTTAGAGAGTGGGATGACTTATGTTTTTAACTATTTTGATTGTACGGAAAGGTGCACAGGTCTTCAAAGATGGTGATGATATTTAAGAGTTAATAGAATGAATGATAACACTGAACTCTAACGAGCGATGAACTTTTCATTGAGACTTTGGCTCCTCCTAGATAGGCGGGGAAAGTGAGACCAATATTCCTTCGCAAATTCCTTTCAACTTTCCCGCACATAAGAGGCCGAAAATTATATATTGAGACTTTTGCGCCACCCTGCATAGTTACTAGGTTTTGGACCCCACAGAAAGTCCGACTTTGGGGGTACATACCCAGGGTGCACAATTCGAGGGGGATTGCTTTAAGCCTATCCCATCGGTGGAAGCTTGTGCCAAAAAAATACGCTTCCGTCCTTCAAGAAAGCTGTAGGGTAAGCAAAAAGCTGTTTGCTTGTACGCTGCATATACGGTTCTACATTGGAAGTACGTGCCCTGAAGGGATATAATAATAAACCTTGAGACAGCCGTTGGAAGTCATACGACGTCATAATGAATATTTTATCAAACAATATTCTTTTAAAAGTACGGCGTGGCTCACATTCACTGCCGTTCATGACATTTGATGTAGACATTAGGTTCTACCTACTTCTCCATTTTCGCTGAGATGGCAGCAGAATAGTATACTATCTTCCATTGTGTTTAAGGAACGCCTGGCAACGCTCTGAAAAATTTCTAAATTTTTCACTTGAAGTGGTCCAAGGAAAATGGCCCTTGCGCTTAAACCGATTTATTTGCGTGAAAATGTATGAATCATCTCTGATGGTTCCAAAGGAATGCATTGCATGCCTCCACTCGTATAATGTAACACGATTCAAATGTATTCCTTTAATAGGTATGAAAAATATTCCCGATTTAATATTTTTCAACCTTTCCTGAGGACGCTGTGTGAAAATCATAAATTTCCGGTTTATGCTTAATGATCGTGATTTATATTATTAAACGATTCATCAATAGGCTTTGGTAGCGCCTATTAACTTTCTTCAACTCCTTTCCGTGGAAAAAAAATTAACTTCCAGCTATTCCTTTCCAAGATCATCAGCAGGAACGAAATTGGGCATGTTTCTTCCTTTCTCGACACGCTTCAGCAAGTTTGAGGTTTCATCTCCCGGACTTGTGAAAAACACTGAATATCTCTATTAAATTATACCAGTTTCGTTCCGTTTCTTTTCAAACCTCTGGCGGGTTTTCGTTGGAAAAAGCCTCATTACAAGAGAGATATTGACACTAAGATGAAAAGTGCCTTTTTGTTGCTTGCGATGCACCATTGCGGCATAAATAAATAAATAAGCTATTTCTCTAGACTTGGAGTGCTGGCTTTGGCAGCATTGTCAGTTTATCATGTAGTTACGACTCGAGTAATGCATGACTGTTTCGGCCTTCGTATCATTGTCTGGATCTTGTTATTTCACTGTAAGTAATTTTTTTGTCTTGGGTTCATGAGTTGAGCTGAGATCAAAGAGTGCTTAGCAGTGACCGATTGATGCAGTGGGATGTGCTGTGGGATGTGCTGATTGATGCAGTGGGATGTGTACCTTCTCCGGACATCCGGCGCGAACCGGACGGCGCAACGCATACATAAGTGAGGGTGGAAACAGGTTCCAGCTAAATTTTTGTGGAACTAGTGAACAGAGAGAGAAGACACGCATTTCGCTTTTCTGTGAGCATCCAAGTTGGCGCGAAGAAAACTCATTTTCTTCGTTCCCATTGGGAGATGTAGAAATAGATGTTTCAAAGCCAGTGTATTATGGCACCCTTGCTTGAACCACTGGAAGGGCAATCCATCTGTATTGCTCCCTTCGAAATGCACTATTATATGAAGTAAGTGTTCATGGAAATAGGTAGGTCCTTGAACAGCCAAATCCCAGCAACACCGAAGGTCACACAACAAGCGTAATTAAACTATTGTAAAATGTCAGACGGAAGAAAGCTGAAGTGGAAACGACACCGAATCTCAAGGATAAATTACCTATCGCTATAACAGTCTCTACGTGTTCCAAATTTCGGCTGCTGGGAGGTCTTACATAACGTGGTTCATCTGCAACGCATTAAACCGCACAAAGTTGTGCAACACTTCCAAGGAGTAACAACTGATTTTTCGGAATTTAATTCATTAGTTGGACACGATGCAAAAAGAATAAGTTCCAGAAATTAGGTGACACCTTAACTACTGGCATCATCGAAGCTTGCAGGATGTGTTTCTCCGAAAGACTCAGTGCATACACCGAGTGAATGGAAAAAGGCTATGAGGAATGTTGAGCGCGTAGTGAGTGTATCTGTATGGAAGTCGGAAACGACGTTGTGACGAAAAAATTGCATTTCCCAAATGTGCACACACAAGAGAGATGAAGAAACTTAAACACGGGCATGGGGATGAGTTATTTCTTCAAAACACGGAACATAATACATTTCTGCTAGGAACGCGTCAGTTTTTGGTTTCACATTTCTTAATAGACATAATAGAAGAGGCATACCTCATTGGGGTGCACTGACTGTTTATCCAACAATTAATATTTTAAATCCAATCCAGTAGAAACACGAAAATACTCCGCTTGACAACGTGTTGGAAAACTGAGTTTTTCCATATTTTCTAAACGCAATTCCAATTCGATACTTGCGGTCGACTCCCGATTACTGACCGATTACCAATCAAATTCACAAGCTGTCAGCTCTTTTTGCTTCCCGAAACATTATTGTTAACAGTTTCAACCACCGGCAAACCATCAAAATTCGTACAGCAATGCCTTAATGAAGATAAAAAAAACGTTCCCAAAGGCACTACGTCGGTAGCCCTGACTAACACGATCTCACTTCCTTTGAAAAACTTCAGATCGCAGCTAAGACATAAATAAATTCCACGAAGGATTCGACTTGAAAGATCCACCGTGACCGGAATCTTCCTACTCGTTCGGGTCGCGGAGGGGCTTGCAGAGCCCGGGGAAATTCGTGGATTTATCCAGGCAGTTTTTCCCGATGTCGTCTTTGCTGGCTCCCGCCAGGTAAATCGGTAAGAAATGGCGAGCCCATCTGGAAGAAAAATACGTCTGAGATTTGGGTGTCGTGAATATCTCCTCGGCAATAAAAAAAACATGAAAAAATCAGCATACGGAGGTTTGAATTCGCACACGTAGGAGATCATCCCGGAACACACAGCAGCTCCACAACCAACCTGTTCCACGAGAGACACCCATCGGTTACAACGGTAAATACATTCATCTTGTTTTCTTAGCCAATATTAATTTTAAAATCGTTCTATTCTTCGCTTTAGAGAGTAAATTGGATTTGAGGGCACGGTCTTTGCTTTCCCCTCTGGAAAGGTTTTCCCGCTTTTTTAATCCCGAAGAAGGGGTTACATGCAGGGTGCCCTAATAGCCGCTTTACCGAGATTATTCTCACGTTCCAGGTAAAAATGTACTTCATTTACAAACAACCACCAGCAATAAGTGACAATGAGGGGCTATAGAAATTCTTCAAACTGTTGTACATCATGTTCAATGCATATTTCACATATTCTAGGGACTGATTCGCAGACTGCCGCACAAAGTGTATTTTCTGCATTTAATTTGGCAAATTCAACACCGATCTGTAAATTCATTTGCAAAACATGTATTCTTGCTATAAACGATGTCTTTTATTATACCCCACCTGGAAAAAATCGCAGGGTGTAACATCAGGAGATCTTGGGGAGCACTCAACTTATACACGGCAACCGATCCAAAAAGGATTTGAAAATGCAAATTGAGTAAGTGCACCAATGACACAACAGCTGATAGAAACAAGTGCCTGTGTAACTACAGAGTCACCACCTGTTGCAAATAAAAATCCATCCATACATCCATTTTCTTGTCCCACTGTCCGTTAGGGTCGTGGGGGCAGACGCTCTAAGGCGGACTTCCACTGGGGACGATCTTCCACCACCAGGCGTAGTTGTTGGGTGGGTGGATCCAAGCGTGAAGATCCGAGGTTTTCTATGTAGTCTAGCCACCTAGTCCTCGGTCGTCCCACTGGTCTCTTCCCACCAGGCTTGGCAAACAGAAGCTGTCTGGGAATCCTTTCCTATGGCATCCGGATTAGGTGCCCGTACCAACGCAAAAAGCGATCTCTCAATCCAGAGGAGTAGCGGCTCGACATGTAGAGATCCCCTCATGTTTGTGCTGCGAACTCTGTCGAGTAGCGTGACACCTTCAACACACCTCAGGAATCTCATCTCTGCAGCTTGTACTCGCGATCGCACTCTTTCGGTCATTACCCAAGATTCATGACCATAGGTAAGGATGGGGACGTAGGCTGACTTGAAGTCAGAGAGCTTCGCCTTCTTCCCAAGCTCTCGCTTCATCACCACAGACCGCCACAGTTCGCACCTNCACACCGAGCCGCTTACGCCCACAGCAGGACAGAGCTGAAGCAGTCACTGTCGTTTTGAACAGTTCCCACTCCGTTTCGATGCCGGCTGTTTCCTGAGGAAGCTCGTTAAATCTGGAAGTGATATCGTCTGTAAAGGTCTTCCTCACTTTTCCATCCTCCAAAGCTTCCCATTTGATCCGATAGGCCTGGCTTGGCCTACCAGACTTCCTGATTGCAATGTTCTCAGAAAGTCGCAAGGTGCAGACAACAAGATCGTCCGTCTCGCTGGTTAACAAGGGACGCGTTCGGGTCTTAGGCAGAGGGGCCCGTTCGAAAAATATGCTACAGTCTCCCCATATCGTTGCGCCTCGCTTCAGAGGTAGCCCCACCAGTGCGCCCGCTACGCGCTTGGGGAAACGGTTTGGGGCAGCGCAAAGAGTTTATAAAAATCCAAAAGTGAAAATTGCCACAAACACTTCACCGTCTCGGTAAGGCGACTGTTAGGGCACCCTATAATCCCACGTTGTAAATTGTGTCTTTGAATTTTCAGGTTCTGACATCAACTTGGAATAAAATTTTCCGCACAGAAAGATGGGAACGTTGACAACTTTCTTTTGAAAATCCACGGTTTTCATGCTTTTTGTGGAGACCTACTAAAGGGAAATCAATTATTTTAAATAGTACGAATGGTAGAATAGTTCACAATTCAGGAAATTGATGGAGGACCCCTTTGTTTCATTTTATATTTTCGCACTGGGAAGGAGGAATTCTCATCCGAGTTGTTTCGGATATTCTTCCACAGACCTCTGGAGTCGTCGCCCAACGCGCCTGCGCCACGCTACGGCACCCAACACCTTTCTTCCAATACGATGACGTATTGGAAGAAAGGTGTTGTGTCCAAGGGAGCAACATTGTGCAGGAACAATGGGAGGATTCATACAGAGGCACGTAAAGCACCGAGAGCCCTGCGATGTTTTTGTTCCTTTCGCCTTAATTTAGGACGGCCTTCCTTTCCGTAAGCAGGGAAGCCTGTCTCTCGGTGCATGATATTTTACTTGAAATGGAAAAAATGCGATGTTCCCATAAAATAACTATATACATTGTCGGAAGCTTTAATCTTTAATAGCATGCTTCTCAATTGCTCCTTTTCCCCCGTTCCGAGGCACCTACTAACACTTTCCTTCGCCGACTTTGCCCAAATCAGTTGTAAGTATTTATCCAAGTCGTCGTCATCCAAATTATAATCGAAATCATCCATACCGGATCCCCTGAACCTGCATCACAAAAAACCTCGCTTGAGTCCATTCATCGAGTCGAAGAGGGCGACAGAGGAGGCAGGAGTGAGCGCTTACACATCGCGGAAGGAATACTTCGTGACGACGGCGAACCAGTTATCCAAGGCGACCCGCCAGTCGATGGTGCAGGTCTCCTTGCACAGGTAACCGAATGACACTTGAGTCTTCGATCCTGGAAAGGACGATTCCAATGGAAAATGCAAAAAGGAAAACATGCATGGGATTTTAACTGACCCATAGAGTCGTCTATGCCCATGAAGAACGTATCGGCCTTCTTTCTAGCAGTTTGCACGAGGCTTTCATCTTGAACCTATAGAGCAAGAAATAATAACCAACGATTGACATATTCCCAAGTATATGTTTGTCTTTTTTCATATCGATCAGGAACTGCATTCTTCATGGGCTGACTGAGTTGACAACACATGGTGATACCGGATTTGCAAAGGAATATCCGTATTTGCGGTCTCGGATCACTATATCCATACGTGGGTCTCGAATTATCGACGGATTCCCCAGTCGACTCTCATGCCGTTTCCGTTCTCTTGCCCAAAACGGATGCGACCAGAGTACAAATGCGTTCCGGGCTCAGAACAAGGCTTTCGATTGCGAGAGACATCGACGATGTACTCTTGAACAATGTACAATCAACCTGCTCCCTTGAGGGAGAACATTCCGCATTCATGATATGGTCTCAGAAATCATCCATCGCAAATTTCCAAACAGAAGATTTATGAAGAATACCGATCGCACTTTTCGGCTTCGTTTTTTTTTAAATATACGGCGTCATAGCAGAAACAAGGAACTACCTCGGGTTACAACATGAGGGGATTCGCTTGAAACATGCCTATGCCTGGGGCGTATACATTGGCATCAAGAACGAACCCTTATTCGGCGGACATGCGCCATGGGTAAGAACAATGGAAATTGAATGAAGCAGTCCATCTCGTTTTCGTATCACCCGTCGCTGGAGAACCAGGCCAATATGAACATATAAGTAACCTATTTCAATTGTGTTCACCGTGAACAAGAATTCCCCGTAACCTTCGTTCAGGAGACGCTCAAGGTCATACCGAATTGAGCCCGTTTGAGTCGAACCGATTGAGACTGCCATACACAAAACGATTCAACAATGAAGAAAACAACGGGAGTAATGTAAACATCAGGGGACTAGGCATTAGGTGGACTAGACAGTAAGCGACTAGGATATGAATAAAATAATTTTTAAAATAAATGAACTTATAAGAGGACTGCTATTATGTAACCGGCACTGGGAAGCCCGATCTCGGAGCAGGTTATCCTTATGGGAAAACCCTCCTTTTCGATATCCTTTCCAAAGCCTTCACGAACTTCCTCTCGAGATCCAACCAAAAGCGAAGCATCGTTGGCAAAAAAGAGGGGGTCGTTACATCCTTGCTAGCGATGGTGACCTCCTCGAGGCCTAGGCTACGCCTACAGATCTCATCCGCGTACGGGAGGAACAGGAAAGGAGAGAGAACTCAACCTATCGGAAAGAGTCCCTCATCCATCTGGTGCACTCGAATGCAGCTCCAACAAACACCTTGTGAGGATTTGGCAGCCCAGAGTAAAAGATCGTTAACTCGATGCTTCTGCTGCACTCCCCACACTATACCGACTCACAAAATCTCCCACAATATACCTCTTTATAAAAGTATCCAACAGTATACTTCCTTGCAGAATTTCACACCATATACCTCTTTCCAAAGTCTCCGAAAAAAATCGTCCACAATATACCTCAAAGCAAGCGGCCGTGCACCTACAAAATATTAATTACACTGTCTCAGTCGTGGAAATCTTGTCCTTAAAAGGGTACCTCATTTACTAAAATGTACTGAAAAACCTCGGGCATCCACAGGCATGCAAGTTCTGTACCGTGCCCCATTTTGCTAGCCGCTCTGCCTGGGCCAATACTGAATTATGCAGAGTGGAGGTGTCGCAATGAGAAAATATATTTCGGGACGGACCGTAACTCTACATCTAATAACTTCTGAATTTGGTGACGAAAGTATTCATCATAATACAATCACCACTAAAATAGAGAAATGCATATTACTATTGCATTAGTCCTCTAAAAAAATCCGATTGCAAATTTGGTCTCTTCATGGAAATAAAAATGAGAGGGTCGAATAATTTCACTTGCCAATTCGAGCATGTTGCAAGCCGAAGGAAGATATTTCTCCGCACTGCAATCTGAGCAATTGTTCTTTTCTCCCTTGGCTACTCGAAAACGATACTCGTTCAGCTTCTTGTAGGGGCTCTTTACTGCTGAAAATTTCGAATTTTTTACATCCAGGGAAATCGACAAGACATTCGGATGAATAGGTCGGAATGGCACAACTGGGAGTTTCGCAGGTGAGGTGCTGAAAGTCCGACGAGGTGGACCAAGTGTCTGCGTGGTCGACTGCACACGTTGCTAAATGTCTCTTGACGCCATCAGAGAAATCTTGCGAGTTCTCGCAGGTGAAGGCAACTGACGCCCCCGGGGTCGCGGGGTACTTTCCATCCCAGCCGTTCTCGTAAGCCGCAATCGCTCCCTCGATCCGTGGGTGCTCGGTAAGGCACAGCCCTAAAACATTAAACATTTCGTGGATTTCCAACCGATTATTTTTAAAAGTTCAGGAGATACGAGACTGCGAGAAAAGGCGTTGTATCCGTCGCCTGACACCAAGTTGCTCGTCGAGTTCCTGACCAGCTGGCAAAACCCATCCAAATCTCGATAGTTGAACGCGTGGCAGGGCGCATCGCTGACGAAGCATCTGATGCTACACAGCTCCTGACACAGTTCGAGGGATTCCCAGCTCACGTTCTCGTACCTCCTCCCCATGTGAACGGCGTAATAATTCGAACTCTCTTCAGAGACCGTCCTTTTGGACAGGAGGCAGAAAACCACTAATATGACCCGGAGAGAAGCCATGATGGGAATAAATTCCCGTCGACAAGAAGAAACAGATGGCACTGAATTGATCCTCGATGGTATTGTCCCGAGTGGCCAGGATTCTTTGATTATACCATATGGTCCGTTTTTGACCGAGCTGTTTCCTTCCCCCCTGATTCACTAAAAAAGAATAGGAAACTTGATGCAGCAATTCCATTCCTTCCTTTTTTCCTTTTATTGATCACCGCCAGTTTAAAATGAACTGGCCTAGGCATTAAAGTTATACTGAATTTCTTCATCATACGGGACACAACATACGGAGACACCGACTGCAAAATACCATGGGAATTATATAGCGCCAATATTTTCCATAATTTTAATTTCATCTCTAATTCTGTCCAAAAACGTAAAACATGCAAAAAATGTTTATTACTATGTCATGATCATGATCGGTGCAACTTATCTTTGCAGAATTCCCTTTGCCAATACATCAGGAAAATTATATCCTCTGGCAGCGTGGTAGCTTAAACTATTTACCAATTCTTGGCGTGAATAATGTTAATTGTTTTAATCACTTACAACGTTTGCAATGAAATCCAATATGGATAGAAATTCCCTGATTTTTCATGATGAAACTACAAAAACTGGAAGAGGCAATGCAGTCGGTATAAACCGAGTGGACTGCTGAGCTTACGCTTTCAAATGATGGATTTCGCGAGTTGCAAACATCCCCTACTTCTCCAAAACCATCCATCCATACTATTATATATTAGAATACACTAAGGAAATCCATGGTAGCTGTAGCCGCTGGCCTACACAACTTTTCGTCCTTTCAAGGGCATAGGCTAGGTAGCTCCTAAGCCTACATGCCTTTCCTTTTCCGGCTCATAGGCTTGGTAGCTGATAGAAAGGACAAGGTTTGTAGGCCTATGTTGTAGGCAAGAAGGATTATCATTATATCATTTTCCTTTCGTTTGCTTATTGTTATCCTATTTTTTCTTTTTACCATTAGCACAACTCTCTGGGGGCCACAACGCATTTTGGATGAAAGACTGGTTGACAGACGAACCTGTAGAAATGCTAGACGACCATTCACAGTACGTCTGGAGAACTATTGCCTACTGGAATACTGATTCCAAGGGGAGTGACATTGTCCAGGCTGGTAGGTACGCTTCTGTGGCTCGCAAGCTAAGAATGGGCGCACACAGAGATTCATTGCGGAAATTCTATTGGATCCGATCAAGGTATTCTTGAAGCACGAGTCAATGCCGCCAATCAAACAATTTGTGGACAAAAAGAGGTACCCATTTACAATTGATGGATACCCATGCGACACACCTTGTGAAAAGCACAATGATTACTGGTGGTGTCTGAAGTACATTAACGGCTGAGACTACTGCTCTCCACTGACGTCTTTGGACAACTCTCAACTGACATACAAGGGAGAAATCTGCAAAGATTCCTGCAGGCAGGGAAAACCAAAGGGTAACTTCTTTTGCACCACGGCCAGTAGCTAGGATTACTGCTCGCCATCAAAATCCCCTTATAGACCCCAGGATGGTATCGGGATGAACAACGGTCCATTTATGGAAAGGAATGCATCAACCCCTGTCAGCCTATCTCAGATGGATACGGATTCTGCTACACGGATGCCGGCAGTTGATACATGGAGGGATGGGACTATTGCTCCATTGAACATGGGAAAACCTACAAGGGTGACACCTGCGTTGATGAGTGCAAAAATCCTTCCTATGATTATAATTTTTGCAATAAAAATTATGGAGGATGGGACTACTGTTCTCCCAGAGGACAGCCAAGTAATGAGGGATTCGGATATGGGGAAAATTACTTTTTAGATATTTATTCAGGAGGTGCTAGGGGTTCCAGTATTTCAACGCCATAAAACTGGGCTACGATCGCCTCCGTAAACTCTCTGGCCTTTTTTTCTTCATGTATCCGTACATATTTCAGTGCTTTTTTTATTTAAAGAATTCCTTTACTTTCGTAACTGAGACTACTACATGACTTCTCCAATAAACGAGTTACATTTAGGAAGCGAACGCTTCATTCAGCCAATCCGACATGAATAGTTTGTTTTTGTTGGTATACTTGTACCGCCTAAACCAAGATGGCAATGATGAGTAATGTTCTTTAGGATATTCTAATTCCAATAGTACGTATGAATGCCTCATGGCAGTAATGCAATGACGAACTCGCTCATGCCCAGTATACATTTATGACTTCACAGACAGAAATTTGGGACAAAAACCGCTTTCAATGCTGGCCAAAGATGTTCCCCATCTCATATATAGGAATATGGGCTTACATGTTCCAAATGCGTTTCCACGAGCCGTCAAATGGCATGCACGCGCAACAATCCATTGTGTTGAAAAGTCACCACGTTCACAGCATGACCGTGTTCAAGTCGAAAATACTCCGTTCTCGTTATGACTTAGCGAGCTTCTGGTGACAGCCGTGTCAATTCATTGAGACAAATGTTTCGAAATCCAAGCTGGGCTTCTAGACAATTTACCCCTTTCCCAACTTGGCCTGATGGCGTTTCACGGTTTTCCCCTCGAGCAGCGAAGTATAAAACGTTCCCAGGGTGGGATTTTGTGCATTCGGCTAACCACACGTTCCGACCGAAACATTTCAAATTTCTCGGAAATGGAAAACCATTTGCGAACCTCCAGAGTATCAAACTTAAGCGTTGGTTAAATGATGTGCTTGAATTCCACATTTATTCTTCCTCACTATGTGAAAATAACCAATATCCATACAGAGAATGAAACTCAATGAAATAATACAGTCGGCTAATAGCAGGTTTATTAAATTACTGCCGAAATGATAATACAGACCAAGTACATGTTGATCAAGTCCACATAGGACACAGGGGATGGGCAAGAAGGATGCAGTCACTCCTGCTTGCCGAAATGGTAGATGATGTTCGTCTGTTAGTACTATCTTCATGTTGTTTCATGGCACGCCTCCGCCCCTTCCCTGCGTGGAAGAGAAGGAATTGCCCTTCACGAGTACGAAGAAAGAATGTTTCAAGTCATGCAATCAAAAAGAGGGCGATATATTTCCCCCATGAAAGTTCCAAAGTTACCTGCCTATTTATCGGTCTCTATCATCGTCCTTTACTTAGACCACCGCCCGAACCTTTCATCTCTCTAACCACCCTGGTCAATGCTTTGTCCTTCTCCTTCTAGGTCGAGTTCCATGCTTCCATCAAATACTTCAAGCAGACTCCCATCCAGTGTGACTTTGGAAAATAACATAAACACCCAGTCACATATATCGAGAAATATTTGGATTTACGTAAGATTCACAGATGAAAAAGTTGAATTGTCTGATTCTTCATTTCTTATTTTTTCTCTTCTTATGCAACATGGCGATCCAATTAGTCTCACTTTCCCAGTCTTTAATAATCATGTTATGCATATACAGGGTTTCTCGTAATGCAGTCTCCCCGCAGAATTGCAGGAATCATGGACATAATTTTATCGAGATGATAAATTCACGTAATTCCTGATCCGCTGCACATCACGGTGTGGGAATGGCGCTGAGTGAAGAAGATTCCTAAAGCGGAAAAACTCTGAGAGGAGAGATCACGAATGCAAATTATTGTAAACCACCAGCCAAAACACTCGTACTGGGACGGAGTCAACGTAGTCACCTTGATCGAGAAGAACGGAAAGGATCCTTGATAACCCCTTCGGAGATCCAAAAAACATTGCTCAGGATCATCTGCACCTCGTAAGCAGCAGCTTTCCTTACCGTTTCACGGCTTTCGCTACTGGTGCGACGCTCCGCGTAACTTCGCCTATGTTCTTCTAAGCATTCTTCGTTTTCATGGATGACTTCAGTGTCTCATCTGTGAGGTGATTCGAGTATGTTTCCAGCTCATCTTCGGTCACCCTGGCCAACCTTTTTAGAAAAATACGCTATGAAATCAAATACATCGGACTTCTACCCAGGAAATTGTACTTCCAAACTAAATTTATACACGATGCCGTCAGCCGTCTTCTCTGGGCTTTTCTCCAAGTTTTTTTCAGGTCCAGGCTGCTCGTCAAATTGTCAAAATTTGCCTGTTCTGTGATGATATTTTACACGTAAATATACATACCTGTATAAGTAAGATGCAGTTTTCGTTGAGGAACATAATAATTATTGAAACTCATTAAAAACAATTTGAATGTTCAATAACACCATTAGTTACTCTTTCAAGTTCACAGAAATTATTAGAAAATCCAGCACGTATTTCAGAAGGGCATTGTCTCTCATCTCCCAGAGGAAAACATCTTCACATCCAAAAAATGACGAATGAGTATTGGTGGGGTGGGACTTCTAATGCACTTCATCGAAAGAGACATCGTGCATTTAATTTGAGGATATTTATTTCTTTGAGGACCTCGGTTGCAGAGCAACCGAGGTCCGGAGGTTAAACAAATAATGTGCGCGATCCTGACCGCTAGCATGGCCAAGCGACAATTGTGTTTGTGTGATAGCTCTACAGACCAAAAGCTTAGACATATGAACTTTGAGTTTCGACAGAACTCTTCCTTTTCATCCGAGGATGTGTATTTCCAAAGTGAAATTTCCAAATCCGCCACAGGAAAGGGATGAGATGCAACTTTCACGGAAAATCGGGGATTCGCTCTCCTTTCCGCCATTTCTCGGAAGAACGCGGAGACGAGAGTTGCCGCTATATTCGCAAGGGAACGGTGGCATCGCTCACCATGATGCCTCCCCACTGCTCTGGAAATCCTCGGATTTTAAGCGTCAGTGATAAAAGAGAGGTGATATATTTTTCTTCAACTCCATTCGCAAATGCCTCCTTCGCTCCATTCATCGATCAGGTGCCGAAGATGATCATGAGTCAATTAAGAACAATATAGCTATATTGCTTACTGCAATTGAAATCCATACTTGTTTAGCTCATGGCCTCAGTCACCATTCACTGTTGGACTTCCTCCTATTTTTCAACCCAACTTCCTTCTAAATACTAACTCTTAGGAAAACAGCCCCGACACAGCAGGCAGAAGAGATTCTCAGAGGAATCAGTAAGCCCCATCGAGACGTTCCAACACTTCTTTTTCATCGTGAATATGGTGTAATACTTCACTTTAGGCTAATGGCAGGAAGGAGCGATTGAGAAATGATCAGCAAAATGCAGCGATTTACGTCCGTCGTGATTCATAGAGATTGATGCGGGGCCAAGGCGCGCATTAGTGGAGAAAAGGAGCAGGTGCCGTGCGGAATAATGGAGCGGCCCGACTGAATACGGAAGGAAGCCCTGCCAAGACCCACCGACCGTTTCAGGTCCTATCTGTTCAAAATGTAATGTTTATTTCGTCTTCTAAGAAACTGTGGAATGCCAAAGGAAATGCCCACTAAACACGGGAAATTTCTCGAAGCATATCTCCCGAAATTTCAGGAGAGCTTTTCCCCAAAATTTCTGGAATGTCATGTATATGTAATGATATGGAGGGCATGGAGAGGCACGATTGAATGTCCTGTGTTCAGTGGTGTTGTGGTAGCACACCTGACCGGCAATCAGGAGGCCCGGGTTCAATTCCCGGCCGTCCCCTGGCTTTCTTTCGTCCTCTCCTCCATCTAATCTTCCCTCCCGGCCATTCTCATGACATATAAATATAGCTGTGACTATAAATAGCTGTGAGCACGACAATTCTGGAAAAGGTCGCTGAGTCTTCCGAAAATGGCGTATGATTGGAGTGATAGCCCTTCGTCAAAGAACCAGTCATTTTGCACTTTAGGAATCTGTGCTATTAGTGTGCTGCCGACATTGTCGAACGAAGATACCCAACATGTTTCAATAAAGATTTGAAAGTTCAAATAAGCAATTTACAGTGTTACTACCATAATTGCCTTGAAGAAGCACGCATTGCAAACCATATGCCCACCAAGAAGGCTTTTTGATACACCATGGCAAATAATTGCATGGAAT
>CAJPEV010002212.1:0-48534 GCA_905338385.1 Darwinula stevensoni | reverse complement strand
GATATTACTGAGCTGAGGGAGTATTCAGCTTTCATGGTGCATCCCCTCCGGGCAAAGCTTTTGGGTGGGTCGGCTTTTCCAAGCAGGATTTTTCGCCAGCAAAAAGGGAAAATGTATAATATTGAAACTTTGTGGGCATGTAGTTCACCAGGCAGGCATAGAAATGTAGCTGGCGCACGCATCACTGACGCGATGTTGATTTAAGGACAAATTCAAAATTTTTCATACGTCTCCTCAGAGCACAGCTTTAGGGTGGGTCGCTTTTCCAAATATATTTTTTTCCGCCAGCAAAAAGGGGAAACGTATAAAGCTGAAACTGTGTGGCATAGAGTTCCCTGAGTCTATTAATACATTTGAAAAGAAAAAAAAATTCGTTAAAACCCATCAGGGCACTTCTTTCAGTCCCATTTTCTTCATTTTTTTGTGATCCAACGAAACAGAGACAGAAAGTGTAAGCTTCCCTCAGAAGTACCTCTTTGATGGCTGAATAGAGGAAAAATCTTAATTTTGAAATATGTCTCCTTAGTGTAGATTATTGGAGGGAAGTATTTCAAAATGTATTCTCCACCCTTGCAAAAAGGGACACAAGAAAAGATTTAAAGTTAGGCACAAAGAATCATAGAGGTAATGATTTTGATAAAAATCAAGACTTTCGACCCCATATATCACGTATTTCAAGGGGAACGTACTTTAAATACGTGTTTCCCATTTCGCAAAAATGAATGAATTAATCACTATCCAAGGTAATAGTGCGCCGAAGGCGTGACAATAGCGAGTTTGAAGCCTGTGGAAATATGACATGTAACTATGATTATTATACTTGAATATTAAGGTGTATGGACACTGTGAGGTTCAAGTTAAGAATTCTCGTTCATGCTACGTGATTGTTTTGCATTTCAACCAACTTAAGACCCTTTTTTCCAGTAGCTCCCATTGGTTAGTAGTGCTTTTAACTTGCCGTATTCCATTGGAGACCACATTTAGACCAATATTTATAAGCTCCCCAGAATTTATCCATTCAAGACGTCCACCTCCCCCAGGTGAATTTGGAACTAGGTGAATGTTCATCTAAGCATAAATCCACTCGTTGTTGGGAATTCCATTTGATTCCTATTCCAAGAAAAGCAGAAATTCTCCTGGTTCCAAATTCAAGTAAACAACTTTGTGGATTTCTACCTATTAGATTTTAGAAGTAGGTCTATATCCTAATTGATATCCGCCTGACTGGAGCCATTAAGGACATTAAGTTCCATCATTGCTGAAAAAACTTCATCGAGTACAGTATGGAATTCATTTGAAAATGAGCAAAGTTGGTCATATCGCTAGGCTTGGTATTGTTTCGGTCCCTGACTTTGCTTCATGCTGCTTATGAATTAAACGGGAGGATTTAAATGGGTCTCATGGTCTTGGCTAGATTCCGTAGATCATGACCTTCCTTCATGCTTGCCTTGGGAGCTATTTTGAAAATCTGAATTTGTCGTGAAGATCCGAACCTTATCTTTCCCGGTTACCGTGTATCATTTACAAAATTATGCCAGTCCCCTAATTCAAGTTAATCTATTTCCTTTTCATTCTGCATTTTTGGGTAAGGTCTTAGGGTAAAATACCACAAGACATTCCTTGCTGTTGTTGGAGGCTGGCATTTCGTTCATTGCAGATAAGGGTAGAGATAGCCTATAAGGGGAGACCCAAACAGGGTTAGAAAATCCATATCTGCCATGGTGAAGACGGTGAGCATTTCTCTTCAGTGTATGACCTGTCAAAATCCAAATATCGAGATTAACCAGCCCTCGATTCATCAGGTTCGGAGGAAGTGTAAGTGGAGAAATGTCGCAATTTCACATCGGATTCTCGAGGTCTCGTGCGATTCCAAATTATTCCACATGCCAAAGACGAGCCATCTTTTTCCTTCGTGGTATTCCCTTTCATTTCCGTTTCATTCCATCTTTAAATGCATTCATTAACGTCCGAAATTCTTATTCGATTTGAAGTATTAAGCAAATTATTTAGATGAGAACCGTTAGAGTTAAATGGGATAAATCTTCGTCCGAGAGTCCCACTGCAGCTCGTTCAGTTTTCGCCTCAATTCTGTCAATTGAAAGAAATGTTTCATATGCATTGTTTACATTCATTCACCATAATCCTCCAGCGAGAACTTTCTTCCTGGAATTCATCCCAGAGTACCGAACCCAATGTGAAGGAATTGTCAAAACCACAGGTTCTGTCTCCAATCTTCGAGGAAAAGTCTGTAAACACTGGTCGCCGCGATCCGAACGAGTTCGTTGGGCAAGGGCGAATCACCGTGGATGTTATTCCCCCTCCGCAAGAAACATCCAGATCCTGCGTCTAGTCGAGGGCGGCGAGTACGACGGTGAATCCGAGGCTGTGACCGTGGCGGGTTGCAACAGCTGTATTGGGTGTATGGAAACTCACCGACCAATACATTCCTGTCTCCTTTCAGGGATGTGTTCCTTTAGGCAAGTCCGACATCCTTAGATGCAATAACAATTACAGTTTTACTAGCGAGTTTGTTTGCCATTCGGGCAAACAAACTCTCTATGAACGCGCCTTCGGCGCATTAAGAAAATAAATAAATACTAATGAATTTAAAGCATTCACTTTCAAAGGCGCACCTCTAATAATGAAGTCAAACCCCTTGTTTAATACGTTTAGCAATGCTTGCACCTTAACCCAATGATTCCTTGTGGACTATGGGAGTTTTATTGTTATATTCATATCAATACTCGGCACAATGACTAAGGAAGTTCCCTTCCCAAACTCTTCCTTTCTAACTCTTCCTATACATTTATCCATGAGAAAATACGTCATTCCGCGAATTCAGCCCACATAAATTCTTGTTCTCGTTTCCTGGAAGAAAGTGTGCGCGTAGAAATATCATTGACTTAAGCGTCCGTAAATGGATTGGGCATAGCCCCTTTGAGTCGAATAGTCGAATTCTTGGGGGGGGGGGGGTTTATGACGAGCAGTCGATCATTCAATAAAGGAAGTCTGATCTCTTCTTGGAATCGTTTATCCGCGATCAACATTTACTTCATCACAGTGCAATCGAATTCTTGTCTCCTCGAGCTCTGTGGGTGGCACGACATGCGCAGGTGATGGGCGCGCCCCGAGGGAACACCATGCACTCGGGATCAGTCGTTCCATCGTCGGAGAAGGCGGAGGATCTCGTCGACCCTGAGCTTCTCCTCTACGAGCCAAAGGGGAGTCCTGATCTCGAGCACGTGCGCGAGGCCGCCGTCGAGATTCCTGTCGCGCCTGGTGTGGCGCCCAAGATCCTGCTGCTTGTCTTTTACCTTAGGCCGGACGGCTAGGTGGAATCTGTCTCGAGTTTTGGGTCAAAGATTGCCTCCCCAACTAAGTCGTCTTTCTTGACCTCGAGTCGATTCGATATCCGCTAAGACACCCTACTCGTGCAAGCCCATCGTGCTGTTTTGTGGCAGGTGGAACTGATATGGAGCGAGGAGGAGGTGGCGCTCGGATCGAAGGCGGAATCGGGCACAGCTTCTAGGGACTGGCAAGCCAGTGTGATAGTTTCTCTTTTCAAGAAGGGGACTCGAGGGAGTGGACGAACGGGATCACTTCCCTCAGCATACCTGGTAATGCCTAATCCTCGGTGTTAGAAAGGAGAACTTGTGTCGTTGTGGGTGGAGCCATCCAAGAGGAGCAGTGTGGCTTTCGTGAAGAGCGCAGTACCACCAACCAGCACCACCAACCTTTCATTCTTCACCAGATCCTCGAGAAGCATTGGAAGTACGTCAAAGATGTTCACTCGTGTTTTGTTGACCTCGATCAAAACTTCGGCCTCGAGGAAAGTTGTGGGGAATGTGGATTGGGTGCTCTCTCCTTTCCTGTTCCTCAAGTACGTGGACAGGATCGTTAGGCGCAGCCTCGGCCTGGAGGGGGTCAACATCGGTGGAGTCAAGGTTTTGACACTTCTCTTTGCCGACGATGCCACCTTTTGCCCCGTACTCGACAGAAGCTCCAAAGCGTGCTCGATCGGTTCGACTCTGAAAGCACTGCTACCGGAATGAAGCTGAGCGACTCTAAGGCACAAGTCATGGTCCTCTCGAGAAATCCTGTCAGTAGGGTCCCACTGGAACAAGTGAAGAAGTTCAGGTACCTCGGGGTCTGATTCTTGCGTGACAGGAGACAAGGAGACGAGATCGACAGTCGCATCTCCAAGGCTTCTACAGTTCTGAGGGAGCATTGGCTAACTGCCTGTTGCCAGATAGGAAGTTTCTAGGAAAGCGAAACTCTCGGTTTTTGAGTGTTTATCTCCCCACCCTCATCTATGGACATTAACTTTGGATATTGACCAAAAGAACCAGATCGCGGATACAAGCTGCCGGGATGAGGTTCTTCCGTCCGGTGGCTGGCGTGGCGCGATGGGATGGGTAGCGGAACTCCGCCATCCGCGAGAGCCTCAATGTCGAGCAGCTGCTTCTCGGGATCGAGAGGTTTCAGGTCAGTTGATTTGGACACGTCTGCTGCATGCCCCTTAGAGATTTCCAAGAGTCTTCCAGGCCATGATGACCGGCAGAAGACCTGCCGGTAGGCCTCGTGCAAGGTGGAGCAATTATGGAGCTCGTTTCGTAGCGAGAGTCTCAGCATTCTACCAGTTGAGCTTGGGTCCGTCGTCCAGGATCGAGGTCATTGGAGGACGCTCCTGGGCATGCTCGAACCGTAACCCCATTAAGTTGGGACAAGCGGTCTGAATATGTATTAATATGTAGGAATGTGAAAACTAATTTCGAAAGTTTTAACTTTCTTCAACCTCAACCCAACCTCACTCTCACCCTCGCCCTCACCCTCGCCCTCACCACTCCCACATAGCGATTTCTATACCGTGCCGAAAAGAAAATCTATTCAGCGCTCTCTCATGCTAGTTTGACACTAAATGAGTTAAGAAAAATTGTGCTTTCCATTCCCATTTTTATTTTTATCTCCCCCTCGCCCTCCCCCTCGCCCTCACCCTCGCCCTCACCCTCGCCCTCACCCTCGCCCTCACCCTCGCCCTCACGCTGACCAACAACCCCCCCCCCCCTTTTTCTACAGAACTAAGAAACGGTAGGCCAACGCCTAACCGACGGACTGTCTTCAGGTCAGGCCTCGGCCTACCTTTTCCGTTCAAAAGAAACGCAATCCTCGGCCTACGGACAAATTAGGCATATAAGGATTAATCCCTCGTTTTCAAGACACTTCGTTGAGGACGCGTAACGTTATGGCAATCGCAGACCTTTCCAGTCTCTCATGGCCCATTTAAAAGAGAACATGTAACATTAGACCGAGTGCAGGCCTTTTTCAAGTTTCTTGAGCCATTTCAGTGCGGTTGGGAAACAGATCCTATCCGGAGCCTATCCAGAGTTCCTCAGATCGTCTTGACTCGTTTTCAGAAGAAAGTGGCTTAAGAAAGCATGACATGCAAGCTGGCCACCATCATGTTAATTTAGGGACGTCCGATGAGATATCTCCGTATTCCACCAAATCCATCAGCAACTGCAAATCACGGCTTCAATCTCAGCTCTTCCCATGAATTCAGCACTTCACATTCAGAATTCAGCATTTCCTTCATTAAAAAGAGAAGATCCAGAGAACGATACTAAGGGAGACAATTCCAGTTGTTCAATGGAGGAAGTGTTCAATGAAGGTAGTGAAAGTAGCACCTGTTGAAATCAGATTAATGAAATATCAAGGGTTCTGTCTGAAGAGTGCAGAAGCTTCAACAAATATTTCTAATGCAGAAAATTTGATGCTAATCCTGTATCAGAACATGATGGAAGCTTTATATTCTGAAAAATGAATAAGAAAATGATGCCATTCAATTAACTATGCACAGGAAGCTTCCGTTCACCTACAATAAAAAAATTAATAATAATATAATTATCCAGAAGTTACCCATGGGGTATTGATATTCTTAACAGCAGCACTACTTAACCAAGCTAGGTGGCCCAAGGGGAGAAGCTTAGCTTTTTTAAAAAATGAATTTTTTTTTCAATAAACAGACATAGTGACCTCATTTCAAAATTATATACCATATTTCAATGTCATAGGTACATCTTAGTCAAGTTTTATCCCTACTAATATCCGTACTTATTATAACATGATATTATTGAAGTCAAGCGTCAAATCTCATCCCTCTCTTGATTTGCCTAATTCTACCTCAGTAATAATGAAACAGCCTACATATTACGGCTGAGGCAGGTGTTTCTATTTGTTTCCGAGCAATTGAGTTCACAGGAAAGGCCATTGCATTAAATGTGAAAAACAAGGCTCTAAAGTGCAAAAATACGATCTCAATCTTTATTTTGATGTAATAGTGTTAAGAAATGAATTCAGCATAACACAGAGATCCCTAGCATATCATATTAGATTTAGATGCAAAATATAAGTGTGACAAGATGCTGACAATCTAGCATAGGCATGGTTGTCGCACTGTGAGCTTCCGTGTAGGAAATGTGTGTAGGAATAATATGTTTTCACTTCTATACGATTTCTGCATTGGTTTCACCAGCAATATTTTTATTAGCACAAGCCAAATGTGAGCTGCACAAACAGGGCTGGTTTGCTGGATATGACTTGGAATCCTCGTTAGGGAGATGCTAGGTGAAATGATAAGATCATCCCATTTTCCAATAGCAGCTGCATATCTTGTTAAAACTAAAAATTGTAACGATTTCAACTCAATGAAAACATTAAATAGTCTTTGAAAAACACTTAAGCGTTGGTCATCATGGTTCCAGTTAGTGGAAGCAATGACTCTTTAAAAATATGTATGCCTAGAAAACCTGTTGAATACCACTGGCGTGGCTCTCTGCTTCTTAATTTTTCCAGGCGATTTGAATCAGGTAGGAATTCCTCGAGGTGTTCCTGGAGGCGTAGCAACATGAAGCACAACATCTGAACCAAATGGTCAGAACACCTCAGCCACCTGATAGAAGACAGCGGAATCACCACAATATATATCGAGTTCAATTCAGCAGTTCAATTGAACAGTGTTACCATTAACACCGTTCACTTGAACTCACGCTGAAATGAATTAAAGTACGAAGTCCTTTTCATTTAATCCATTTCATTTAATGCATTTGAGTCCTATCTGGAACTAATTCGAATGCTGGCTTCTCCGATCTCCCTACAACGCCTGCCGAACTCATTAGATAAAGACTCCTTTCCAAATGCGTTTTTGATGAGATGTGTTTGCCTTCTAATAAGAGCAGCAGCTGATGACAGTTTTGCATCTAGCAGGCATTGGCATGTCTGTAGAAAATCGTATTGTTTCGGAAAAACCAAGAATTCATCATGCAATGAAACCTCATGGTATAAAAATAAAAATGGGAATGGAAAGCACAATTTTTCTTAACTCATTTAGTGTCAAACTAGCATGAGAGAGCGCTGAATAGATTTTCTTTTCGGCACGGTATAGAAATCGCTATGTGGGAGTGGTATATATTACTAATAAACCTGAATCTCTCGCATGTAAGACACAGTTTTGTTTCTTGGTTGATGGTGCCTGGAGTTGGATTCGTGGTGTCTCGATTGTATCGTAGTAATTGTGTTCTAAAGTTCCACAGTCTGCAATCAATGAATGCGAGAAAAGTACTTACCCAGAGACTCCTGAAGCTTTGCGATAATATCATCTCTGTTCATTTCTTTCAGAATCTCCAGAACACTCTGGTAGGTGAGCTGGGATCTTGTTAAAAGTAGGATGAAGAACGTGTCCTTAATAGTTGCAGAATATCTTTTTCCCTTTAGATATGTTCTCTGAGCCATTGAAATGCGATCTCTCTCTGCCAATTTATCAAGGAACAGCTTCATATCGACTTGAGTTTTTGGCGATGCCCTGGTGGACATGAAGATGCCCTTCATGCGCCGTAATGCATTTCCATAATCTCTGAAATGAAATAGGTGATGCAATAGGATGGGTATGGAATGAATGTTAAGAATAGATTCAATGGGGGTATTCTCATTATTTTCCTGGATCTTTCAGGGTCTTTTAGGATTTATGGTGAGGGGGAAGGCCATGGTGCGGTGACAACGTGGGTGAAAGAATAACTGAATCTATTCGCCAAGAAGAACTGTTTGGTACATGAGTCTTATTCACACTCTCCATGATCACCTTCTCAAATAGACTTTGTGCTGGATAGCTCCATACGAAGCCTCTAACAGGGTATATTATGTTATGCGAGTTGCCAAAAAAATAACGAGAAGGTGTTATTTAAAAAGTAACTATTAACACTCGACCGTAACCGCTTATGTCTCCTTCGAAGTATTCCCCTTGTGAAAATATACGTTTATTCCAGCTGTGCTGTCTCTGTTGGAAGCATCCGTCGCGTGGTGCCATGGAACTCTTGACCCTGTCTCATTAAGAAAAACCTCATTTTTTCCCCTCTCCTTCCTCAACCCCCACCACTCGGTCCAAGCAAAAAGGTTTTTCTTCACTGAGACAGCGCTTGATTAATTTCCAATGGTGGATTATGAAACAAGACGATGTAGGGAAGAAAGAAGGGTCCTGAATACAAAGGAGGGGGAGATGCAGGTGAAACGGACGGGAGAATTAGGTTAGGGCCTACTCATAATTTATTTTTAAAGAAGTAAGTCATTCTTAATTAAAACAATAACCTATAATATGGGTTTAAATTTGCTTAGGCTGGTTAGAAGGAAACAGTGCCATTCATTAAAAATATGAATTTTTATTTCGTATGAAATTCTTGCAGCGCCCGAGTGCGCTCCACTTTGATTAATGTCAGACATTTAAAAATTAAGCATGATACATGCATAATACCTGGTTGAAAATTTGTTAAATTGGCTTTTCATTTTATTTATGAATCAGTCACATGCTACGACAGCAAGACTATTGGGAGTTTCAGGAAGCTAGTGTACATTTTTTTTTCGAAAAAGACCTTATCGAAAGGTCTTTCTACGAAGGAAATGCATACAAAAGGAGCGACTACTTTCAGTCATTAAGTGGCTTTAAGAATGAACATATACACTTAATTGTATGTTCTGATGGTTTGTGATGGATGGAGTTCTTGGGATACCTAATGCCTCAAAAATCATGTTCAGATTTTGGATAATAATCCAGCCCCTGTCTTCAGATCCCTCTGATATACCGGGTCAGGCAAAGAAATCGCCGTTCCTTGAAGTTCTGTGGCGCATCTGAAGCAGTTCTTACCTCAAAGGTTCCTCTTTCATACGTACGTCTATGCATCGTTTCAGCAACCTAAAATGTTTTACTGCTTTTCTCTAACCATTCTACAGGGTGATCATTTTAAGTGAGAACCCAAGAAATCAGCAATACATTTTGGAAGGAAATAGCTGGGATTATGAAAATTGGCAGTAAGGTACATTGTTATCTGGAAATACGTGCCAAGTTTTGGTTTATTATAAATGGTGTTTAAATTGACAACAGCCATTTTGGATGCAGAACTGTGTGCGTCTGAGCAAGCTGGAAGACACTGCCAGTGATATGGTGGATGAAAGGTCGGCAATGAGTTACGAGATTTTGTTTTCCAATTCATCAAAAATGTGTGGATTATTGTTGTAGGCATTGTCCTTAGCATAGCCCCATAGGAAGAAATCCAAAGGCGACAAATATGGTGAGCGTGAGGGCCACAATCCCATCGAAATGATGCGCTCCCAAATAAGAGAGAAAGGTCGGCAGCACTCCGCCTCGATCGGTGACTTGTTGCACCATCTTGCTGCCATCATGCTTTGACAATCTCCTCTTCAGTCAGGTGTCCAAGAAATTCATGGACTATAATAATGTACCGTTGAGAGGTTATGGTGTCCGTGAAAATGATGGCTCCCACAATTCTGCGCCGGGTTATTGCTCACCACAATCCAATATTCAGTACGTCTTTCCAGACGACAAAGTACGTTACTTCCAATAGTCATGCTCTCAGCTCTTTTCTACCCAAAAGTTATTATTGGTTTCAAAGGTTCTCACTTAAAATGATCACCATTGTACTATACGAGTGACTTTTCAAAAGCGAATGAAACTTTTTTTTTCGCTCGCACCTGAACGCTGACCCGAGGACCAGCCGAACTGACTAGGTATCACAAGTCTTCGTAAGGGCCATTTTCCTACGAACTTCAGAATCCGCTGAGATCTCCAATTCGCCTGGCAATTTGCTGATGGGATATTTGTATTCTTGGATCATCATCTCAAGAAAAAGTTAATACTTCCACATAAAAGCGGTTTTCTTGATTTTAAGGTAGTTTCGGTCTTCTGCTTCCCATCTTTCTCTTAGATAAACCAGTTTATCGCAGATAGTAAATCGGTCTCTTAACGAGAGGCATAAGCTTGTATCATCCCTTACAAGGAAATTCTTGCAAAATTCTTGCCCTACCACGTCTCATCGCAAGTATTCATGGACGGACAAAGAAATGCTGATCATAAATTGGTGCGCCCAAGGCCTACCAGGCAGACTCCTGCCGATACCTTTATCGGGAAATAAATTATTTAAAATTAGAAAAGTAATTTCTCGGGTCTTTTTTGCCTCAGCATAAATTATTAGAGGGAACGGCTCACTCGAGAAAGTTTCCACATAAATTCAGATTGACGAGGGTGTCTTTATCGATGTCCTCGGTTTCTCGCACTTCCTGAATCTCCACGAGCCCCTCTTCTTGCATTGCTCGCCAAAGTTGTTGATGGTCTGGCATGCAATCAATGATGAAGAGATTTGTTCTTGCTCTGGACATACTCTCAAGGAGCCAGGAATCAGCAATGTTCACTGTGACACAAGCATTGGTTTCACATCCTCGAAAATCTTGAGGATGAACAAACAGCAACCTTTTCGCATGATCTTTACTCATTGTCTGAAGAAATGTCATCAACTCTACATCGGAGACTAGCACATGAAGGGGTTCTTCTCTCGGCAGGTTAAAGAACTCAGAAGAGAGTAAGAAGTGGAAGCAGTTAAAAGCTCCTATGTAAGGCATACACTTTTCCTCTCCCTTGCAAGTGTAATTCAGATGATGGCCAAGGCAATGGTATTTAGCACTAAAGTGCTTTGGTTTGGGGCCAATAACAATTGCACCAGGACGACAACCTGTGGAGAGATTATTGGCATCCAGTCGCAAAGGAGAGTGCATCTCATTCTTCCATATGTGAGAGAGAAGCCAGTTGCTTGTGTGGCTGGAAATGGATGGTCGAGGTAGTATGATCACCTCCACTCCCTGTTCCTTGAAAAAATGGGACAAGTTCTTCGTAGAGATCTCTCGACCTTCTCTTGAATGAGATTGGAAAGCAACAGCCAATGTTAGATTCTGGTCCTCCTTTCTGAATTCATGTAGGGCCTTCTCCCAAATTATCTCATTCGCCTGAATGAGATAATCATCAATCAGTAAATGTATTGTTGATCCAGGGCACTTCCACTTATTTCGTTCCACTTCATTGCGAATATCGTCCAGGATAGATGAATTTCTTGATTGAACAACGTCTACTACGTCTCTATGTGCTTCAAGGAAATCCAGCGCGACTCTATAACTCAAGGCACTCCCCATATGGAATAATATGTATCTATGCTTGTTTTGGTTGAGCTGTGGGATTTTGCATACTTTCCCTAGCAGCATAATGCTCTTCCCTGAAGAAGGAGGTCCGAAAATGACAGTTACTAGGTGTTGATCTATGAAAATATCAGAGCGGAATTCTCCTTGAACTGAATGCCAGTTGACATTGAGAGAATAATTTATTATTGGAAATTCATCCTCCACAATTGCAAATTCCTTTTCATTTTTTTCCCATACCTTTTCCAATTTCTCTCTCAGCTGTTCTTCCATATTTTCCATTGAGGCCGGCATTATCTTCATACTTATGGAGTCTGGCATACTAGCCTTAACATGAAAATATTTTCCTACTTGCAGGTCTTCGTTCTCCAAGACGATAATCACATTGTCCTGGCAGGAGGCTATCAAACGGAGGTAATTCCTCCAATTGCTGTTCGAGTGGTCTAGGATAACGAGCCTTCCTTCCTGATGAAAACCCAACATTTGATCGTCGGTTGCAACTAAGATGGAAGATTTCGAATTTCCCCGGAATTTTTCACGCATATCTATGAATTGCACATCAATATCATAAACACAACTTAGGACATTTATTAAATGATCTCGTCGCTCCTTGTTGTCCACCACAATGAGCAGTTGCTTTTGAAGCGTGGAATTATTCAATTGAAGGATCGTAAGTATAGCCTGTGTGGATCTGATAGCCTCACATGTCATTTTCCTGCTGCAGGAGTCATGGAAAGTGGAGCATGAAGGGATAGACACAAGGGTAGGCAGCAGTTTTTTCTCTGGTTGACCAAATTCCATGTCACGCATTGTTGGCTCTTTACAGGCAAATATGCGACGCGAAAAATCCCCAACTGCCAGGAATAAATTCGACACACTTAGTGTATTCCTCTTGACAACACTTAATACATTCATGCTGACATCTGCGATCCTGATACTTTGGGGATTTATGTCCTTGGTATAAGTGGCATCATTTGGACGGAATGCGAATGTAAGGCTTTTCACATACTGTTTAAGACTTGATATCTTTCCCCAATGCTCGCAGAGAAATCTCTCATCCAGCAGATCATGGATACCAAGAGTGAGAGGGACTTCGTCAAGTAGAACATGCTTCCCCCTTCCCTGTTCCTTAAGGAAGGTGATGAATGACTCACGGTCTTCCGAAATTCGCTGTTTCTTCCCATCCAAGAGTCTGATATTTTTATTTCCTGTAAATAACCAATGGGGATTTTTCGCATCACCCAAGTCTTTAGAACCTGTTCTTATTTTTTTATTCAGAACTGGGAATATTGCTATCATACTTGCCAGAGGAAATATTGAGATATTGTATCGACGAGTAAACCTAATCTGTCACACGCATGCATACATGTTACAGGAAACAGATTAAGGTATAACTCCAAGTGGAATATATATAGCCAGCGATTAAGGAGGAAAAAATTATATGCAGGGTGGCCCAAAAAAAAACGAACGATACTTTAAATGCCGATATCTCGCGAACTGTTAAAGCTACAGAAAAAAAATTTAAAAAACACAAAATAAAGTTCAGTTCAAGCCCTTTCCATTGATATATGGTTATTAGGTCGTAGCACCTATTAGGTCACAGCAGCCATTTGAAAAAAGCATACCCCCCAAAAAAAAAAGTTGTAAAACTGCATTTTCACCAGCAATGCCTATCATCCATTCCTCCTTCAGAGCAATCTGTCATTTTCCCGCCATAATCTTTTCATCTAAAACTGGAAGAATCATTGAAAAATTGGTTTAGTCCCCAACAAGCCGCTGTTCGGGTTGGTTAGGTCTTTGCCTCCCCCTTCCTCTTTAGACCACCCACATTCAGAACCGACCGGTTTCAGCCTGTGCGTGTGTGGCCTTGAGCTGGCTGGTGCTTGCTTCATGTGTCTAACTTTTTTTTGCTATCCAGGTTAAAAAAAAATGAGTGCAAGGTGTGGATTGACTGAAAGTGAAAAAATATCATTCAGGCTCTTCATGAAGAAAAAGGATATTCCCTGGCTCAGATCCTGAAAGAATTTCCAAACCGAAACTGGGAAAAAAAAACCCAACTGTTTGGGACTTTCTGAAAAAACTTCGTGATACTGGAAGTGCAGGACGTCGTCCTGGCAGTGGTCGTCAAAAAACTGTCAGAACTCATGAAAATGCTGAACGTGTTCGCGAACTGATTCTGAGCCAAGAAGGGAACCCAGGCACAAGCAAAAGTGAACGAGAAGTTGTTAAAGCTACCGGGATTCCACGCGCATCTGTTCAGCGCATTATCAAGCGTGACTTAGGGCTGAAAGTGTTAAAACGGGTCCCTGTTCTTGAACTGTCTGCTGCTCTGACGAAAAAACGGGTCACTCGGTGTAAAAAACTCCTGAACCGTTTCCGAAGCAGCAAGTCCGTAAAGAAGCTCTGGTTCTCAGATGAAAAACGGTTCACTGTTGAAACTCCCCGGAACACTCAAAATGACCGTGTCCATGCTTCTGTGGGCCGCAAAAAGGACACCGAACCTTCCCGTCTCCTGCGTGAAAGAAAACACTTCTCGGATTAAGTGATGATTTCCCTGGCGGCTTCTTCAGAGGAGAAATCAACTGTCGTTTTTGTAGCACGTGGTGTAAAAATCAAAGCAAAAAGTTACTGCGAGGACGTCTTGACGCCGATGTTGGCGGAAATCCATGAAAAAAAACCCTGAGTTTGCCTTCCAGCAAGATGGGGCTCCTGCCCACACTGCCAAAGAAACGGTAGCCTTCTTGCGCAGAAACTGTAACGACTTTATTGAGCCCGAAAATTGGCCACCCTGCAGCCCTGATTTGAACCCTATTGACTCCTTTGTGTTGTCAGCCTTGGAGAAAAAAAGTATATTGGAGAAGTTAGATCCACGACGTTCAGGAGCTGCGTGACCGAATTTGCACTGCTTGGGAGGAGCTGCCCCAGGCCTCGATCTGCAAGGCGATTTCAAAATGGACAGGAAGATTGCAGGCAGTTGTTGACCATGATGGTGGTCACATCGAACCATTCACTTAAAATTAAAAGTTAGTAAAGTTAATGATCATTATAGCATAACATTGTAGGAAGAAGCTGCTTAGTCCCCTGTTTTACAGCTTTTTTTAGGACATGCTTTTTCAAGTGGCTGCTGTGACCGTTGCGCAGGTGTTACGGCCTTAAAACCATATATCAATGGAAAGGGCTTGAACTGAACCTTATTCTGTTTTTTTTTTCTTTAGCTTCAACGGTTCGCGAGTTATCGGCGATTAAAGTATCGCTCGGTTTTTTTTTTGGGCCACCCTGTATATCCTGTAAATAGAAGAAACTCTTCTGTATCCAGGGTGGGCCAAAAGAAAGGCTACACTTTGAGTTCCTTGTTTAAACCACAATAACAAGCTATCAATATAATAATAATATACAGGGTCATTCAAAATAATGTACACAAACTTTGAATCATTACAGTTGATAGTAAATGTCATAGGAATTACTGATGTTGAATTTGCTAGCATACCATATTGCTTTAAAATTGTATTATTGAAGGTAATATAAATTATCTCAACATGGCGGATATACAGTTAAGTTTCAAACGAAGGAAGAACAGTTAATGGGGGGTCCTACCCTTCTTGAAAACTCGCTATGGTCGCGCCTTCGCCGCTCCATTGTCCTATATTGTGATTCATTCATTAATTTATTTTAATGGTTGCAAAAGCATGGTGGCATGGTGGTATGAAAAGTGTGTGCCTCGCGAAATCTGTATCGAGAGAGAAATAACCGATATTTTTTCATTAAATTAATTACTAAGATTGTTTCTTGTGGGCCTAACTTCAAATCTCATCATAATCTGCCATGAGGTGTCTTAGTTTAAAAGTACTCACTCCACTGCACCCAGCAATCGAAAAGGTACTTCTGAGCCAATTTTTAAATGTCTTTAGTTCCCTCTTTCATTGGATCAGAAAGGATTCCAGAAAATTCGCCTATTGCAGAATTAAGTGATTTCAGGGGTTTTACCAAAAAATTATTAATTTTATAGAAATCAGTACCCGGAGAACCTGATACATATCCAGTTTTAGCCTTATCCGTTTCCTCTTTTTGCTGATGCAAAAATATATTTGGAAACGGCGATGCGGCAAAAAAGCTGTGCCCTAAACATAAGCACCTCATAAATTGAATTTTTTATGAACTCACTATCACCTCAGTTATTGGTGTGCCAAGTTTCGCCTTTCTATCTCTGCTCAATTCGGTAGGACAAACAAATCATTTGAAAACGTCATCCCCCAGAAATATGCCCCCATGGCATGAATCTGAAAATGCGCCCAATTTATGAAGAGTCACTTGGTGTATTGGTTCGTGACGAAAGTCTCTTCGGGTATATTTCGTGGTTTTGCGATCTATTTTCCCGTTGTTGAGATTCAGATACTAAGTACTAGCTTGTACTTCATAATGAACTTGATACCTAATTCAATGGAAGGAGCCTCAAGTCCGTAATTCATTGATATATTTTTTAAATGTAAGTTGTTGCTAAGTGTAACCATTACTTTGGCCCACCCTGTATATATTACTAACAGAGATACCCGGTGTTTGCAAAGGTGAATCTTATATACGTCCCATATTTGAGGGTTTAATATTGTTATTTGCCTCTTTGGCAAACCCGGCTAGAAATTACCCAAAACATGTTGCTTTTACTATATGATCAACATAACATACCAGTAGCAAGCAGCATTTTACAACTTAAATTTTTTCATGAGCCCCCAACATTTTGATTCCTTAGGGGTCTGAAGTAGTGAATTGGGCAAATCTTCACTAATTAAGGTCCCTGGGGTGGGGGGGGGTTCAGAATTTTGAAACGCCACCTTGCCTATGACCATCCCAGGACCAAATGAAGAAGCCATGCAAAGTTTGGTCGGATGGAATAAAACCGATGAATACTGCTGCAGTAATCCATGAAACGTTGCTCAAGTGTATTGAAAAGTTACTTCTTATGCTCCAATAATTTTGAATGACCTTCAAGACCTTTAGCAAGTAATGAAGACACTCAGATCCGCCTCAATCCCAACCATCACCAACCACTCACCCAAGGGATGGCTGAATCAGTCATTATTTTCAACTATGGTTGAAAAGCTATGGTTGCGCCTTCGGCGCTCTATTACCTTGGATAGTGATTAATTCATTTATTCTTTGCGAAATGGCAAGCACGTATGCAAAGTACGCCCCCATTGAAATACGTGACAGATGGGGACGAAAGTCTTGATTTTTATCAATACCATTACTTCTATGATTTCTGGAGTGCCTAATTTGAAATATTTTTCATGTGTCCCTTTTTGTAAGGGCGGAGAATACATTTTGAAATACTCCCCTCTTATAATCTATGCTAATGGAACATATTACAAAAGTAGGATTTTTCCTATACGCATCCTTCAAATAGGTACTTTTGAGGGAAGTTTTTAATTTTGTGTCCCTGTTTCGTTTGATCAAAAAAATTCAGGAAAATGGGACTGAAAAAAGGAGACCTGATGGGTTCTTGACGAAAATTGTATTTCTTCTGAAATGTAGACTCAGGGAACTCCATGCCATACGGTTTCAGCCTGATTCGTTTCCTCTTTTTGCTTGCGGAAAAAAATGTATTTGGAAAAGCGACCAAACCAAAAGCTGTGTTTTGAGGTGACGCATAAAAAATATTTCAATTTTTCCTTAAATCAACATCACGTCAGTGATGCGTGAGCCAGCTACTTTTCTATGTCTGCCCGGTGAAATTCATGCCCATTAAGTTTCAATATTATACGTTTGTCCATTTCGCTGGTGAAAAAACATGCTTGGAAAAGCAGGCCCGCAGAAATGCCATGCCCGGAGAGGATGCTCCAGGAAAGCTGAATACTCCCTCAGCTCAGTAATATCGTCACTAATACGTGTGCCAAGTTTTACCTTTCTATTTCTATCCAATTCGCCGCAACAACTTTTTTTTTTCAAAACATCACACCTCGAAAAAATTCGCCATGGGAAGTATCCAGACTTAACATTTTTATATAACTCCTTGTCTCAGATGTCACATTCATGGAAAGTATCAGCTTTCTATGTTCATCAGTTTAACTGATGCAAACAAATTAGTGGAAAACATCTCCCTTTGAAAGTTGTGGCTTCAAGGCATTTACTTCTAAAGTCTGAAGTTTTCTATTGCATCCCAACAGGTAGTTATGTACCAAGTTTCATCTCTTCACACTATCTCAATACGCTGGGACAAAAAATACTTGAAAACGTCGGCTCACAAAAATATGCCTCGAGGGCACGAATCTAAAATGTTTCATTTTTCCTGAACTTATCATCTCGGTAGGTACGTCCATGCCAAGTTTCAGCTTTCCATGTCTCTCCGTTTTACTCAAGCAAAAATAATGTTATGGTGGGGGAATGAGTAATGGGACATGGAAGACAGAAAAAAATAATAAGCCAAAGAATGGTCGGGAATTGTACGCATACCTTCTGATTGGCAGTTAGTGATGCTACTATTACACCACCGAATCCAGGACATCCAGTTGTCTCTCTGAATGCCATCCTCATCTATCACAAAATATGTTTACCAAAAACGTTTCCCCCACTTAAACTGGTTGCACCAAAATTGTAGTCAGTAACAGGAAGGAGAACCTTCGCCATGCATGTCTCTCAAACGCTCAAAGACTTGTGGTGAAATCCCCTATTTTGTAAGGAACTTTGTAACAGCTCGATACTACAGCTTGGTGTTGTCCATTTCAACAATTTTCAATGTCTTCTGAAATACATAGCAGAAACGCCACTGACCTATTACTCCCTCCATGTAATACTTTTAGGCCAATGTATCTAACGCTGCTTGAAGTAGTTTTTACCTCTCATCTTTCATACTCAGGTAGATAACTTTTCAAGTGGCCCTCGTAGGTTCTACCAATCGACCAGAGATGGCGCCATGCCGCCAATTTAGATATTCTCAACCTGGCGCCCAGAAAAATATAGTTTCCTACGTTTTTCATACAGCACCCCATCTCTTCCCACGTACAACTTGAGGGAAGGCTTTGGAATTCCTAGATAACCACTTGGAAGAGGTAACCCAGCAGGTACTTCTGGCCTGNCCCCCCCCCCCCCAAAACGTGCCACCCAGGGCATGGACCCCCAAAGTTGGGCATTCGAAGTTAGACTTTCTCTGGAATCGAAAACCTATCAGCTATTGACGTTCCTTCCGTTTTGTTGAAGGCAAGGGGAGCCTGAGAATGGCTTAGGCCTAAGCGTCTGTCTGAGGGTTAAACCTAGGCTTACAAAATGAGACCCCCTGGAATGAGCCCCCAGGGCACTTACCCCCAAAGTTGGAATTTTTCTGGAATCAGCAATCTAACAGCTATATGTGTACCAAGTTTCAGCCTCTCATCATGTCTAGAACATGGTTAGAATTAGCGTCAGTCAGTCACCATCGTCTATATATATTAGATGTCATTTCTACTGGCTGATAGCTTTGAAAACTATTCAAGATTCTTGGAGTATGACGAGACAACTAGTCAAGACAGTTCTTGCAACATTTGATGGATCGCAGCAGCTGTATTCCCGGATTGAGACAAAATGTCATGAAGCATCGCTTCATTCTTGGAATATGACGGACACCTTGTGCACTGAGTTGTTAAATTGCCAGCCAAATTATCATTCAAGATGCTAGTAAGATGAGGACTGATAACAGTATAATCTATAAGTCCAAGGAATGAAAATAATGTTTGTGATATTGACAGACTCACAAAAAAATCATTCCTGGAACTTTATTGCCAGACCTCGTTTATCGTTTTTATAATTTGTATAGATGTACCCTAGCATACCATATATTATATATTTACATGTAATTAAATAACTGAAGATTACTAAACTGATTGGTGAAAGAAGGCCTCCTATGGAATGTAGCCATGCATATTTTGCCCATTATTGGGTGCAAAGTCACAAGAATCCAATTACTTACCATAGACACAATGAAAATGCAATGTCCATTGGAATGGACGCCAGATCTGAAAGGGTTAAGCTGGGGCATTATGGAACCCTTCAGGGGTGGTTGAGTCCACATTAGAAAATTTTGCACCAAAGTTTCAATTGCTAACAGATTGAAAAGTCTGCGTTCTTCCAAAATCAACTGTTGTTGTGGACTTGGCGGACCGGACAAAACTGACTAACGGCAGTTTGACACCCCAGGTCTAGGCTGACCTGAAGTTCGTGGAAGTCTTCCACGGGTCGGCAATTCCTTCCTTAAAACAAGATGATGATAATTACTCACCTAGAAGTTCACGTTGTAGCATCCCTGTGAGACATCCCCCAGCAAGATTTACCAATAACACTTCCGCATCAGAAAGTTCCGCCAGTCTCTTCGCTCTCTCCACTAAAACAAAAGTCTTCCCTGTTCCTGGTCCTCCTGATATGGGGAGGAGCCAAGAAGACTCATCCACAAGTCTCTTCTGCTCGGGAGTCAAAATATACAGCATTTTTCCGATTTGGTCATTGCAAGCACGGATATAATCCAGATTAGTCCGTGGCATATTAACATAAGAAGAGGCACAGATATATAGAGAACATATCCTATGAAATAATTCATCAGCATTGGGAGACGGTTCAATATTTCTTTCAGGCAGTGCAGTTACACCATTCATCCGGAGGAAGCTTCTGAGAACGACGGGATTCTGGATATCGTCATATGTCAATATCTTTTGTGAGCACGATGCACAGCCAAACAAGTTAGTGGCGTAACCTCTCTCAATAAAGGGAAAACACGGGAAGGCAACAACAATCGCCGTCGAATCCAAGAAGGGTCCACACATCGTTCTGAACACATTTATGTCTCCAGCACATTTACTGATTGCAGATTTAATGCTCTTTTTTACTGTTTTAGCATTATCTTTCATAGACGTCCTTCTTATTTGGAAAAAAATATTATAAACATTGTGACCAGTGGGATAAGATAGGAAAATGCCATGTAAATCGTTCTCAAGTTCAGGAAAGTGACGCAATTTCCTGAGGATTTCATTTTCACTTTTAGAAAGGGCTCGATCATATACTCTACCGAGGTTGAAAGTCTCGCAGAACTTGTAGTCAGCAACCACCAAAGACGGAGCAAAGCCGCATATTTCTTTCACTAGACTGAAAATTATAGCCTTGGCAGCATAATCAGGAGCATGTTTCACAATTTCCAAATCCTCTTCTTCCTTCCTTAGCTTTTCTGCATAACCAAGTAGGTCCTTGAATTCATCGTCTTTGAGAAGGAGACCGGACGGAAGAGAATAGTGAGTTTTTCCAGCCTCTGGGTAGAATTTCTGAAGATACTTTTCGGTTGCTTCCCAAAACAGTAGTTTTTCTCCACCTCCCATGTGAACCTATGAAATAAAAGCCATTACCGTTCACTATCCTAAGAGTACAGCTCCCTTCCAAAAATTTAGTGTCCTTAAATGATTGGTGCATTTAAAATTGTTTTCTCTCGTAAGGTAATGCAGTTAGAAATGAATGGCTTTCATCAATGGATGAAGCACAAGCTAAAGTTTTTATTTCAATAATACGTTAATATATATAATTTATCACATTGTTTCTGAAGACGACGTCCTTGACGTACCAGCACAAAAATTAATTAATTGGAGTGATGTCAGGTGATTGCGACGGCAAATGAGTAAGCTCACCTGCTCCGATTCAGCAACCTGTCAAACATTTCTGGTCCAGAAATGTTGGAAGAACTGCCACCAGGTATAATTTTCCTACAGGATGGTGCTCCTCCCTAGTATCGCATAACATTGAAGCAACATTGATTCAACGTTGATTCAGCACCAGGACGTTCAACTAACTTTAAATCAATGTTGATTCAATGTTGTGTGATACTAGGACTACGCACTGAAGCATGAACGTCCATATAATTTTGGACCAGAAATGTCTAGCTCGCCGGATGGGCCTACCCCTAGGCCGTCGTGATCACCTGACATCACCCTGCTTAATTTTTCTTTTTGGGGGTATGTCAAGGACGTTGTCCTAAAAACCAGTGTTAGGAATTACTGAACTAAGGCGCCGAAACTGCGACGCCTTAATCATTGATCGGCGAACTACTTCTAACGACGAGGTAAATTTATCAAGTGAATTTGGAATGATGCTCAAAGTTTCTCATAGATTTCCTTATAGGCCAATGAATACCTCTTTATCAATAAAGAACAAAATCACCTCTAATCACCTGCGCCCTGTTGCGCCGAAAGTGAGAAATTTTTTTAGGTCCACTACCAGCCAATTAGAATTCCTGTCTAAAATCCTCTTAATCTTTTTGGAAGAATTAGCCCAATGAACCATGGCCAGACTTTTGAAATCCCTGGCACCTTTCAACCATTCACATTGCCCAAATTCATGGAATTTGTGTTTTATTTTGTAGTTGGCTAGAATGAAACCAGGTAGCACATAACATTGATTCAACGTTGATTTGATGTGGATCGAATGTATCACTGTTGAAGGTTTATACTTCCATATGGAATCAACATTGATTCAGCGTTATCACCGCCACCATTCATACACCCACATTGACTAAACATGGATTCAATGTTGCGCTATTCACGGTGGAAGTGTCAACATTAAATCAGCCTCGATTCAATGGATTCTTCTGCGGTAGAAAGAATGCTTGTGTTTTATGTCTACCTTGTGCTTTTTGCCTACCATTAGGTTTTTTATGCACTCCATCAGGGTTCATTTAATTGTTTAGCCAATCGCCCAGAATAAATTTCGATCAAGAAAAATGCTTGATTTAAGGCAGATAAGAAGATGGCTGAAATGTCGCCTGGCCTGTCTATAGCATCAAACAAGGAAAAACGAAAAAAAACTTCTCACGAGCATCAGACTTGGAGGAGTTGTCTCAATACAAAGGTAAATGAAGAAAGAGGACATGCAATATAAAAAACATATACATAGTGTTTTAAAAGTTAATTAATCGATTGACTAGAGCGATCAAGAATCGATTGTTCAAAAATGTATGCATGTACGAAACGAAAACGCATAAACGAAAGTGTATTTGTGAGGCTGGATGCATGTGACCCCCATCTCTGAACTTCAAACCTTTGTTTCCTATGGGCGGGGCACCTGGACGATGGAATTTTGTGGCCCTGTGACTAATGGATCACAAATGCCACCTAAGGCTACCTGAGTAACATTTCGGCAAAAAAATTTTCTTTGCTTTTAAGGAAAGTATCCCGCCCCCTGACTTCATCAGTGACCCTGGTAGCACGAAACTATGAATCATTATCCTGACGGAGAATCAGTATTTAATCAATGTTGATTCAATGTTATGAGCTACTGAGAAAGTTCATTTTTTATTCGACCTTTCCAACCGTGAGATATTGGATATGAAATGTGGCCACTTCTAGAGGCTCTCAAAGTAGGAACTCTTCCCTGTTGCATTAGATACGAAAGAAACTAGCATTGATGGAAAACTTTAAATCTCGGAGGGTTCTGCGTCACAATTTCGTGGTGTTATAACTGAACTTGATGGGCCACCATCGAGTTATATCCGATAAGTTCGGAGATAGTGGCTCCCTGGATTGCATGTTCGGCTTATTTAACTTAAAGCAGGAATTCAAAATCTGAACAAATCTGGTATTTTCATCCCCCAAATAGACACCGACGTGTTCGGAATGAGGCTTTGAATCATTGTTCATTTGGTGAGGATTGAAAGTATCACTGTTGCTACATCAATGTTATTTCAACATTTATTCAACGCGGGGACCGTCTTCATTTGTACACCCTCATTGGGGCAACATTCATTCAATGCTGGAGCATTCATGGTCAAAGTATCTGCAGTAAATTACATTTTTTAATGCTATCTTTATCAGTGTTTGCAATTACTTCAGCTGATCTACCGGGAAGTATTTATTTCAAGAGGAACAGTCGATTTAGAGCAAATAAGACAGTGGCTGAAAGGCACTCAAATTTCGTCGCATCAAACAAGCAAAATGGCATTTTTGGCTCACAAAACTAGGAGCAAGAATTAAAAACCTTATGGTTTCAGGCCTTTTTCCCGAAATAGGCACTGACGTATTTACTTCCTCTCAGCCCTACAAATGCAAGTCCTCCATCCTTTACTCTCAATTCCTTCGCTTAAACCTATTTCCTCTTCTGCCATCTTTTTTTGAAGGGCCACTTAGCTTTCTGAATTCTTTTTTTAAATAACTTCCCTTCTGAACTGGTTCGCAAAGCTCTGAACAAGGTCAGTCGTTCCCGCATCATTGCTTCACCCTCCTCCTCCAACTCTTCCAATCAATATTCCACTCTCATCCCGCCCAGTTAACCTTCAAATTCATCCAACATCCCTTTTGGGACAACCTTCCATTCTTTTATTCACAGGGTCACCAAAATTATCAAGTCCAATTTTCCATTTCATTTGTCTGGACCCGACACAAGTACAATTGAATTGTATTTTGTAAAATCTCACAATTTATCTATGAAGCATTAACGTGCATATAATGAACCTCGCATTAAATTTTTTTAAAGAGATTTTTTAATTCGCAGGTAAAGTAGACTGAATATTTCCAAAACGATGTTCATTTTCAGTTGCTGGCTATGCGGAAGGCATTTATTGGAATTCCCATTCACAAACAGTAAAATAAGTTAACCTAACCTAACCTATCTTTTTGTAACCTTTCACATTTGGATAAAAATTATACAATTCATGCTAACCTTACCTTATCCTAGCCTAAAAATAACCTATTTCTTTCAAAATTGCTCAGATTTGAAAAAATTATATTTTTAGGTTTGACTAAGGGCGTCCTCTCTATATGTACACATGTCTTTGTTGGTTTAAGGGACGAAACTTGGCATACTTCTTTGGATTTGACATTCTTTCATGTATCATTTGAAAGGGTGTCCCTTGCAGAGTAATAAAATATCACTTTCCCTGTAATCTAAAGGGTTTGAAAGAGTTATGCAAAGTTATGCAAAAAGTTACGTTTGGTTACAATGAAGTTATATTGCATGAGTTTCATCAGAATACATAATTCCAACAGTTTTTAGGGAAGCGAAGAGCAGACAACCAAAAAAAATGAATAAATAAAAATAAAATTGAATTGTATTTTTAAAGCGTGAAATGTATCATCGCATCATTAGATTTTATATCATGAACCATACGTCTAAACATTTTTCGAGATTTTCCTATTCCCAGCTAAGGTTCACTTATCAATACATCCAAAATAATATTTTTTCCAAGTTTTTGGCGATGCGGAATGCATTTATTGGAAGTGGGTAATTCCATGACAAATCAACCAAGGGGTAACACCCGACCCACTCCGATTTTCATGAAATTTTTTCTTTGACCTCGTTATCCGACGAAACTCGGAAACACTAAATTTCAGCCTTATCGCACCACTAGATCAAGAACTACAGGGTGCTCAACATTTGGGGATAACATCCTACCTCCGATTTTCAAAACCCTGTAACTCAAGAACGATTCATGCTAGGTTCTTGCTCAAGGTGTCAATTCACTCGGAATCACCCGAGGATGTGAAAAAGAGGCATGCGCGATCACTCTTGAAAAATTCTATCAAAGGTCTTTATCGACAAAAAATTGACCTCTAAACTAGGGATGAGTCCCCAAATTTAAAATTCTGGGAAAAATTCAGTGGAGAGGTCCATGTCTTTGCTAGCGATAGGGAAATTTACAAAATATTAATATTTTTGCATTTGAGAAAACAATTTTTAAATCAGCTCATCCCAACAACCTATGTTGTATTCCCCGATGCAACACGTCCTATTCCACGATGCAACACAATAAGTAAGACCCTTTCCTCGATTTCGGCGATATTGCGTCCTTTGGGTATATTCGAATTATCAGTCCTTCCATGAAATGTCAGAATCCGAAATATTTCCATTTTCCGCCTCTTGGTACATGAGATGTGAATTTCGAAGCTTTAGGCCTTCAGTAACACGTGACCCCTAAGGCAAATTCCATAACTCGCAAGCAACGTCTGCAAGAAAGGCATGTAATAGCTCATAAGATAGGTGCGAATAAGCGGAATGAAACACCACTGCGAAAACATAATCTATTTTAAACCTGACATCTATGTATGCTTCAAAATTTATTAAATTGTGCTATTTTCATGATCTAATCGGGTGATTCCATAACAAATCTACAGAAAATTGGATATTAACACCCAACCACGTCAGATCTACATGAAGTTATGAATGATACTTTCTTTTCCGCAGAATGAGGAAGAGTCTAATTTCAGTGCAATCGGGTCAGTACATAAGCTGCAGAAATTAAAGCCATCATTTAGAGATGCCAACGTATATCCCATTTTGATTCGCGTATAACTCATAAACACTTACAGCAAATCCTTGAGCAATGTATCAATTCACATAGAATCACGAGAGGATGCGAACATTAAAAAGGGGAAATTATTTTAGTGATTCAAGCATTTCCTCCTGCGATGCGAAAACCGCTTCAAGAGGGTCTGCTCATAAATACAGAAGAAGAAGTAGGGACATTTGTCCTTAGTGACAGTAATATCTTGTCGGCATCAGAAACAAATATTAGCGCCAAGTTTTTAGTGTTTTTCTTCTGATGGCATTGACCACTAGATTCCTGGAAATTTTAATTCTTCACCTCAGCAGCTCACTCAATTGAATCTGGAATGGAAGTAGCACAATTAACGTTTATTAGGATTCGAAATTAGGTGGTTCACCTAAAGTTCCATTTTCAAAATCTCTGTCTATCTGCATCATCGTCTTAACTTTGCTAAAATGATTTGCTTGCGAGTTATGGAATTCGCCTTAGGGGTCACATGGTACTGAAGGCCTAAATCTTCGAAATTCACATCTCATGTACCAAGAGACGGAAAATGTAAATATTTCGGATTCTGACATTTCATGGAAGGACTGATAATTCGAATAGACCCAAATGACGCAATATTCGAAATCGAGGAGAGAAAGGGTCTTACTTATTGTGTTGCATCGAGGAACAGCCCCCATACAACATAGGTTGTTGGGATGGGCGTTTTGTTTTCTCAAATACAAAAGAATATTAATATTTTGTAAATTTTCCTAAGACAAAGACAGCAAAGACCTTTCCACTGAATTTTTTCCTGATTTTTAAATTTGGGGATTCATCCCTAGTTTAAATGTCAAAATGTTTGTCTATAAAGACCTTTGAAAGAATTTTTCCAGAGTGATCGTGTGTGCCCCTTTTTCTGAGTGAATTGACACCTTGAGCAAGGACCTTGTTCTATCAATAGTAGTAGTAATCGTTCCTGAGTTACAGGGAATTGAAAATCGGAGGTAAGATGGTATCACCAAATTAAGAGCACCCTGCAGCTTTTGATCTGATGATGCAATAACGCTGAAATTCAGTGTTTCCGAGTTTCTTCGAATAACGAGGTAAAAAAAAAATTCTCATGAAAATTGAAGAGGGTCGGGTGTTAATTTCCAAAATTTTTTGGGGCGATTTGTCATGGAATTACCCAAGTCCAATTTGAAAACGGAAAAATTATGTAATCTAACCAAACCTAACCTACCTTTTTTAATACCTTCACAATTGAATAAAAAAGATACATTTCATGTTTGCAAGTGAAATTGAGGACGGAAATATTAATTTCATTAAAATTGGTTAAAGGCAAAAAATGGGAAAACCTAACCTGACCTAATCTAACCAAACCTTAACCATACTCTAACCTAACCAAATTTTTTTCGAAGTGCTCAGATTTCAAAATACAGGGTGATTCAAAAGTCACCTACTTTTTTGGCGCCATATATGGATTTTTTTGCAAAGGGGTCATTTTTAAGTCAAAGGTTTACTGCCCAAAGGTTCTCAATGTTGAAGATTTAAGAGATCGTATCTATGCTGCTGCTAACACCATAATCCCTGGCATGCGGAAGATCCTGAATGTACATGGAATCGATAGATAAATTCCAGTTACGTATAGATTTGAAAGGTGATTATGTGGAACTTCAGTATTAAAAAATGTAAACATTGAATTTTTATTTAATATAACCAGTTTTATTTAGTTCCTTATTGACAATGTGAAGTGCACATTATGCATATTTGTAATTAAAAAAATTTAGCTTAACAATAAAATAGATTGGGACTTCATAATCACCCTGTACATTAGAACTGCTCCTTCGGTGCTCCATTAACTAGGATAATGATTACTTCATTTGCAATATCGTTTTGAGCAATCTGGTAAAACTCCTCGAGTAAGAGGCATACTTATTGCTGTCAAATTACTTCCCGTTATGTTACGTCATTTGGAAACTGACAAAATGAGATCTTTGGCTTCTTAAAATAGATGCACCCAGAGGTACAGCTGTATTGTAACTTTGACATTTAAACCCGATCGAAATTGTTATACACGTAGAAAACATTTCAAGCAGGTATAGATGGGCATCGAATGACAAGAACACCCCCGACTTGCTTGCCTGATGGCTTTTAAAAAGACTTATTAACTTCGAGTACTGTACATTTCTGTAATATAGAGATTTTTGTTATGAGAAAGGGGAGCCAAAGGGTAGCTTGGCCAAGGGGTCCTGCACCCACGTGACAAACGGTTCTGAAAACGAAATAAGTGGGTTCTCACTCAGAAACATTTACACATATATTAATGAATCACTAGAATGGACATTAGACTGAGCAAGGAAAATCCGAACAATGCTCCGAGAACTACAAATATCCAATGGCTGTTAAGATCCGAGACCTAGAATATCCAGAAACCAGAAAAGAGGCCTCAAGTTCCAGGAAAAGTCACAAGATGCAAAAGGCCAAAAAGATAGGCAACAAGATCTTTGAAGTTGGGGGAAAAACAAAGTTTTTCAATCCACTATCAGACAGTAACACTTTGACTCCATGCCAAAATCCATGCACATCATTACCAACACATTGTCACTGCTAGACAGCAAGTTGGACACACAGTCTGCCCACTTTACAATCTTAGACTTAGGCCTAAGCACATGAATGATAGGCTACATCTACCAAACCTATTACACATGACTAAGCATAGGCCCACACAATCAGATCTAACACATATCACTCCCTGATCAAGGTCATACACAAAAGCAGGACAGGGGAGACAGACAGTCATTGTGAGGCGAGACACACGTTCTGGAAGGGAATAGCGTATTAGGCGCGTAGGCTTTCATGTTAACTACCTCGACAGTGTTGCCTACCGACTAAGGACCTAAAAACAATGAGCATGACATGAACATCTCCAAGTATTCTGATGAAAATGGCCTAATTATCCAAGCCAGCTGGGGGATGTGAACTACGGCCTAGCTGTTCAGAGGTCACTCCCCCAGGGACTATAACAACAAACACCCAAGACCAATCTCCTCTAGGGAGATAACGCTACTTCATGTATCCAATAGGATAAGAGCTATGGCCAGGGGTGAGGATTTATTCAAGAAGAGGATGAGTTTCAAAACGTTACCTTCTATTTCAAGTAGGTGAGGAACAGCAACTAAGTACGTCCAAAATGGGATGACTGGGTTTCGTAGAAGTATTGACACAGTAAAATCACTGCCCCAAATGAAAATACACTGTGGTCCTAGATTATCTTTCTTATTTTGAATGCAAATGAAAAAATAACTAATAGGCATTCAAAAATCCAGATTGCACCTTCTTGTGGCCTCACCCCAAGGGGCTTTTATTGACATATCCTTAGAATTCCACATCTGCTCCGTTAGTGGCTCTGAGCACGTCCAACTGGTATATCAATTTCAGTCCAGGTTGGCTGCAATATGTCCACAGTCACTGCGATGGTGTCCGTTATCCTGGTCTTCTTCAGCGATATGTGCAATAAGTGTGCGATACACGATGTCTTTGACTTACCCCACTCTATTGGGGTGATGTACAGCGAACGTGGAGGTCACAAACTAGCTCATCCCGAAAAAATCCATCGTCCCGGAAACGTCTGGTCCAGGAATCGCCTGACCAGCAAACTCCATGGGGGTGGCTACCCATCTCGTTGAAATATGATTTAAGGTTGTATTTCCTCCAGTTGTGGGACCACAAATTTTTCCTACAGTAAGAAAACATCGTGGAACTGCCGACGAGGATAACGGACGCTATCGCCATTGTGATTGAGGGCGTATTGCAGTGATCGTGGACTGAAATTGAATAACAGTTGGACGTACTGCGAGCCATTAACGAATTAGATGTGGAAGTCTACTGACATGTAATAAAAACTCAATGTCAGGCTAAAGATGGTGCAAATTGCATTTTTATGCATATCAGTTTTTTTTTTATTAGCTTTGAAAATTGGAAAGTTAATTTAGGAACGCCCTGTATATTGTAACATCATGAAGAGACCACAATGAATACCAAAGCGACCAACCTGGATATCTTCACGTATATCAAATCCAACTTCCCGGTCGCATTTAGCTGTAGAAACGACTTTGTCGAGTTTGTCACATAAGCAGCGTTTCCCCAGAACCTGGAGGTAAATACAGGAAATGATAGAAAATTGTTAGTAAATCTCAAGACCATGCTTCAAATGAGTTTCATAGTTTGAAACTTATAAACGTTTACACTGGCCTCCAAAAGTGAGTCAATGGGTCGGGTTTTCGTGTTTAATCCAAAATATCTCTTTCAATATTCAAGCAAATCAATTGCTATTCATGTCAATTGTAGTCCTATTGTATTGCTTTAATTTAAAAAAGAATCATGGAAATCAAAGATTTATCGACAAAAATAACTCTATCCAAAGTCAAAGTGGGATGAGTCAAAATTTTGGCGAATTTCAATGATACCAAAAACTAAAATGTTGTGTAGCCACCCTTCGCCTTTCTGACGGCTTCAAGACGTTTGGGCATCGACCTCACCAGACAAAGGCATGTTCCACGGTCAATGGAATTCCAGATGTCTTGAACTTGGTCCCAAAGTCGATCGGTATTTCCAGCAGGAGGCAAATTTCTGAGCTTACGCTTGATGTGATCCCACAAATGCTTGATAGGATTGAGGTCCGGAGATTGCGCTGGCCATGTCATCACCTTGATTTTGTTGCTCTGGAACCATTCTTTTACACAAGATGCAGTGTGACAGGAGGCGTTGTCTTGTTGGAAGACAATATCGTCCTTTTTCATGCCGTACCAACATATTGTTTCCATGAGCTCATCTTCCAGAATGTGGGTGCACATGTCAGCATCGACTCCACCATCGATGCGACAGAGATATCCCACGCCACAGTAGATCATGCAGCCCCACACCATGATCGAGCCGCCACCAAACTTTCTTCTCGGCATGACCTGATCCCGGAGTGGTTCGCCATATTTTCGAAAGGTTCTTTCTCTGCCATCCGATGCATAAAGTCATATTTTTGTTTCATCAGACCAGATGACCTTGTCCCAGTCGGTCTCTGTCCATGAGCGATGGGCTCGTTCAAACGACATCCGAGCATTCCGATGAGATCTCAGCAGTTGTGGGCGCTTTTGCTTGTGTCGCGACTTGATTTGGTTTCGTCTCAAAATGCGCAGGATCGTGTTGGCAGAGACGGCTATTCCTGCATAGATCTTGAGCTCGCGTTGGATGGTGGTGGCGGTGGAACACTTTCCTGTAGTGGCCAGTCTGCAGATGTACTTTTCGTCCTGCTTGTCCAGGACACGAGGACGGCCTCTTGAAGCAAAGGGTGCATTTAGATCTTGAGCTCGCGTTGGATGGTGGTGGCGGTGGAACACTTTCCTGTAGTGGCCAGTCTGCAGATGTACTTTTCGTCCTGCTTGTCCAGGACACGAGGACGGCCTCTTGAAGCAAAGGGTGCATTAGTACGATATTTCTTGATGTACCGAGCTGCAGTTGACTGAGAAATCGAAAGAATTTCGCCAATTTCTCGGCTTGATTTGTGCTGAGACGCAAGCTCCTTGATGCGTTCTTGAATACGCTTGGACATGGCTTTGACCATTGTAATGCAGGAAGATAGAGAAAAATCACGAAAGGAGAAATGAGATGGAGTAGGACTAGACCGAGATTGCTGCTTTTATATTACTTTTTCGCAAACACCAATAATCGCCAAAATATTGACTCACCCCCCGGCGACTATGAAGACATGCATATTGCCCGGGAACTGATCGATCATGGTGAATTTTTTAAATTTTATGTAAAAGAGGTTGCATAATAACATATTAAAATTTTGTGAGATTCGAGTGAATATTGCCAGAGATATTCGACTTTGAATAGAAATTTACAGAACATTGACTCATTTTTGGAGGCCAGTGTAGACGCTAGCCTTAATCTGCAAATAAGATGATATTTCGTCAGTCCCCATCAAATATATCTGTCTTCTCACATGGTAAGAGTAAGAATGGTGCATTGCAAATTGAAGTGCCTTGGTTGCAAAACTTTTTGACCTCCCCTCGTATGCTTAAGTAGTGAGATTTTCCGGAGCATTTTCCCCCATTTTGATTATAAAATGTAATTTCTTATATAATTTTTGTCAGCAAATTGGCTTTTTGAAATAAAAAGTAAATTTGCCTGCAGAGGGTTAAAGAGGATCTGCTTAGAGCAAAGAGGCCGAGGAAATTCTTAAAACCTGAAAAGCAATAATGCCAGAAATGAAACCAGGCTCTCTGAATATAAAAATTTTTTTTTTAACTTTTATTAGTCATTTTAAGGAACCCCCTCAATTTTCTTTTCGCTGATATCATGCTCCTCACTTTCCATGGGGTGGCATTATATTGACACGTTTGAAAGAATAAGTAATACTTGACGAATTGTATTGTAGAACACTATCATAAAACAGCTTCAATTATTCCATTTTAGATGCTTCGATTGTCATAAGAAAATCATCCGTGATTCTTCTTTCGATATTCACTTGTATAGCGCTTATTTCTAATTGGTCCATCATTTGACCCCCCCAAAAAATCGGTTTTTCATCTGCAAAATGCTAGCCTATCCAGTTCGGGTCCTACCACTTGCCATGATGTTCCTTTTAGTAAGTTCGTCCAACGTAGATAAAATAATCCAACAATATTTTTGGTAATCATAGAGAATCAACTAGAGACCTGATTTCATGAGGTGAGGAAATATACAAATGTATTTTATCTGGTTTCGAAAGTTGTCTGGGTTCGCTAGTACATTCAAATTTGGGTGTTTTAACAAATATGACGAATTACCACGTACAGTGCATCTCATCTGTCCTGATACACTTCCCAAATAACGAAAAAAATTATACTTGGAGATATCAATTTGTATTATTTATACGGGATGGGAAAGCTTTTAAATGAAACAATCGAGGGAGGAAGTGTTCGCTGAACTTCCTGGCAAATTTAGGGTAGCTAAGCCGGCAGGAAGGTCTCCAGCTAGGGAGTAGGGTGGTAATGAGGAAATGTAGGCGTTTACTTCCCGAAACGGGGTCGACGGATGAGCTTAATAAGGCCCACCATTGAGTTGTAATATTGGGGCACATCGAAGGCATTTAGATGCAACACGGTCCCAATGTGAGTGTGCTGCTGGGGAATGGGTCAATATCTCCTGGCGACCTGAGCTTTCCGTAGCCAAAGATGGCAAAATGAAGTTGAGTCCAAGTTAATCAACTATAAAAATATAAGTATAAAAATAAATATGTAAAATACATGAAAATAAACACCAAAAAGCATTTCAATATATATATTTTTCAATTGCTTCCTAATTGATGTCCATGTAAATATGATATAAAGACAGCCTGAAATATATGATGAATGACACATATTTGCCATAAAATACATCCAATAAGAAAATATAGAAAATACAAATAAAAGAATATAGATTTAGTATATATTAATAACTAATTCATATACGCAACGGAGATACGAATATCTCGTTATTATTTCAACGAGTTATATTCTTATGCTAAAATAATTGGGTTTTAAGGACGATACCAGCACTAAGCATAGTTTTCATGGCAAGTTTCCCCTGAAAAGGAAGAGTTAGGTAAAAAAAAATTTTTGACGGATTGAGAAGGCGTGAAGTACAAACGTTTCTTTAGGATTAAGTAGTACTAAAGATATTAAAATAATGTCACGTACCCAGGATTAGCGCCGAGGTTGCTGAGCACGAGAGATATCTGCGACTCTCCGCGATCGCCTTGGACCAGTTGGGATTCCTGGACTCGCCACTCGAAGGGAGTCGAGAGGATGCTGAGGAAGCAGAGGATGTAGACGAGAGCGATGACCCGCTTCGCCCGGGATTCCGTGAACCACACCTTGCCCTTCAGGGGTTTTTTCAGAGCGAGGTATCGCTCCACCGTGAAGGACACCGTCAGCCACACGGATGTGTTGCCTCGAATCAAGAGAAAAATTTTACATTACGACTTGCACGATAGATTTACTTAGGACGGAATGGCCCTATCTTTTGCATTCTAGTGCATGGCACCATGAGGCTTTATTTACAGGTGGCGTATCGTCCTTGTTCACAGTTGTAGCAGGACACCAAAGAATAAAAAATCGAAGCAACAAAAACATTTATTTTGAGTAATAGTTTAATGAAAAGTTCAATAACGAGTTTTTCTTCTATCTGCCTGGTGAGGTAAGTTGAAGGCGTCCCGATTCCATATATAGCGTATGCAAAAGAAGCATTGTGTTCAATTTTGAATGATGAAATTTTGCACATTCCTTTCTCAGCATCTGGGATTAATGTTTCTCTAATGTATTAATCATTTTCTGACTCTACTACCCACATTTTTGGGGACATCTTAATTTTGCAATGTAAAATAAATGTGGCCTCTCACGTCCACTGACTTAATAGGTACCATTAGATAGGCATAGACCAATTGAATAAAAAATATATCCAGCTGTCCTACATTCAGCATTAACAGCATCAAACAAGTATTTCAGAATAGTAGGCAGGTGGCAAGTTAATTGACTTTCGCACATATCTCCAGTGAGGGCTAACAATTAAGAAACACTCCAGGTCAGATTAACGGAAAGAATTAGGGTTTTCCTCCTCTTGGAAGTGATTTTCCGTAGGTGAGTGCGGATTCGCATCCTGAAGAATGTGGTAAACGACCTGCGTCATTATTGAAAGGCTCTTGGAAGTCCATAGAAGGAACGTGATCGTAAAGTCCCAAATTCAGTTCCCGAGTATAATAATGAAACCACTGAGAGAAAGGAATTATTATTCCAATGTGAATCCTTCGAGCATTTTTGACTTCTTATCTCTGACGAGATAAGAAGTTAGAAAGAAATTTCTTGAAGAAATTAGAAAGAATTAGAAGAAATTTCGGGAAAAGAATGGAACTTTCTTTTTAGCCTAGTAAGAAAAGTTTGCGGATTAATGCATTTGCATATAGCGTCATGATGTAATAATTATGTATCATGAATATCATGATATTCGGCATTTCCCATTTCCTTTGCAAAGGGGCATATAATAAGAGTTTTCAGAGTGGATTATGAAAGTTATGAATTATGTTATGATCAATAACGAATATGATCAATTTCCTTCTTATTATCGCTTGCCAAATTTAATTGAATACGATATTAATCAATGCAGTTGCATCTGTGTTACACGCGGCTGAGGAACATGGGAATTCGTGGGATAAGGAGACATGGGAATAATTGCCCTTCCAAGGCTACACTGTAAATGGCTTAAGGGTTCTTTCATGTGGCGAGTTGTCGCATCTTTTGACGGTTGATCCGCACTCGCTACTTTCCAGGAATTATGAAATGGTACGGGGAAACTTATCCATTTTGCGTCAACAGAGGGGTTATAGTGGGTGGTATGATATTGCGGGATGTGCATCAGGCTTTCCTGAAACCAGAGAATACCAACTGATGTCCCAAAATCATAAAAATGCTGCCTTCATGATGGGCTGCGATTCTCGAAAACGGTGCGTATACTAGAAAGTTTCATCCAACGGGACACTTAAATCAATCGAGAGGACCTTGCAGGTTGCACGTGCATGGTGGAACCTTGTACGGTCTCTCACCCTATTGTTGCTGTATGTTCGTCGAAGAAGACATATCTGAAATTCGGCCAATCCTATGTTACTCACGTAGAAGCATGGAATACCTAACACAATTTAGGAAATGAGGAACTTGATTATCTGGAGCATCTGAATGCCTCATTGCCGCTAATCAATGGATGAGGCGAATTCCACTCAACGTCTGGTTCCAGGAATTCGAAGAATTCATTATATAATATCATTAATTCAACGGCACATACGATCGATTAAATTACTCGTGAGAGCGCGCACATCCATCACATTCCAGCCTCTGACAGAGACTGGCATTGACATTCCTTCATCCATATGCAAGTCTTTTCCGAAGAAGAGTATTATAAGCATTTGGCAACCCTACCTCTAATGTGCACTACTCGTGGAAAGCAGAGAATTGTATATGGTAGATCCACCTTTTTATATGAGAATTTATCACAAAAGTAAGTCATTCTTGTCCGATATAGAACTTCTTCATATCGGCAATGGAACATAAAATTATAGTCTGGGATGTTCCAGTTTCGAGAAATTCAATTGGGGCTTCCAAAGGAACTTCTTCATACTCCTGTGGGCAATCAAGACATGTCGATGACATCTCCAAGTGCTCGAATTTATGCGATATCTCCCTCCCTAAGGAATCACTATACCCCGACTCACTGGAGGAATCTTGTCATGAATGTATTCAGTGGTCCTGGTTAGGCTGATACTATTGCTATTGCTTTCATAATGATTTTGCTCATGGATATGACGGGGTGCCGCCCACGTCTCCCTGTCTAGAAAGGGTACGTTGCAAAGAAAAGGATGAGAAACGCTGCCGTAAGGGAAGTATATGGGACATTCTCCAGTGGGATCAGGGACAGACTTGCCACAGCAGCTATCTAAGGGTCATGTATTGTTAGTTATGGTATTTAACGGAGCATCTTGGGCACTCTGTAAAAGATACCCATGGGACATCTCCGAGAGCTATCCGAATGCCATCCGCGGGACAGGACACTGGGATGTCCGGGATTCGCGTAATTACGGATGGTATCTCAGATTTTTGCTGAATTATTCCAGGGATCGTGTTTCATAGATATGTTACTACCGCAAGGGATGTCTGAATGACTTCCTGAGGATCTGCTGATGCTGGCGGAATAACATGTAAGGCAACTTCTGAAGTGCACTTGCAGTGGACATTTTCGAGTATCCACTGCAGGACGGTCCAATGTCACTTCTTCGAAAGACGGTTTTTCGACGTACACTTCTTCTCCGCCACTTCTTCCACCGGACCTTTCTTTGACAGGCTTTCGTCAGATGGCGTTGATGTTAAATCTTCCACGTGGCAATTATTCACGCGATAATGCATCGTTGACTGTGACATACTCCATATTAGTTCCTCCACCAGAACGCTCCTCTGACTGGACTTCGTCTAAGGTTTTTGCATTTTAAAGTGTTGATATTCACCTGCCAGAAGCCTTTCAAAGAAACGTCTAATCGAAGAACGGTCCTTCGAAGAAGCGTCCAGTCGAAGTGACATAGAACCCTGCAGAACGTTCTCAGGACATCCGCAGGTTCCTAACACATGTTCCATGTGATGTGAATTCATACTCCTGTCACGTGAGGAACTAATATGGAGTATGTCACAGTCAACGATGCATTATCGCGTGAATAATTGCCACGTGGAAGATTTAACATCAACGCCATCTTTGAACCCGGGCCTCCTGATTGCCGGTCAGGTGTGCTACCATTACACCACCGAACCCAGGACATTCAATCGTGCCTCTCAACACTGCCTTCATCACACTCCAGTCTCATGAGGTAATCATGAGGGATTTACAAGTTCTCATGAGAAAGTTGTCAAGGTTCATGAGGCCTCATGAGTTATAAATATGGTATGATAAGCGGCTTCTCGGTAATAACTATAGGTGGTGTTTTCAGTGATCACTATCGGTAAGGTGGCGAAAGAAAAATGCTTGTAATATGACCTCAAGTGTATACTGTACTCTGCCTGTGAAAGGGTTATTAGCATTTTCAAATGCTAATATCAGGCAACGTTATATTTACAAAATAAAGCCGGCCCCAATAATGATTTAAAATTATTGCGTCAATAGGAAAATTTTATGGATAAAATGCAAAAGCAATTCTTTTAACACATACCAATAACCAAAAAAAAATGGAGGGATCAAAGAGGATGCATATATTTCTCACATTGCGCGATTTGCGTTCGTATTCGGAATGACCGAATTTAAATGTCATTCATCTCATGCATTTTTCTTTCGAATTTCATTCTGGTTTGTTGCTCTATGCTGATGGAAATGCTTCTGGTTCACTACTGCAGATACCGGAAGGGATTCTATTGGTTCACCGCGACCGTGTTTTAATTAAAGCTATACAATAGGACTACAATTGACATGAATTGCAATTGATTTGGTTGAATATTGAAAGAGATATTTTGGGTTAAACACGAAAACCCGACCCATTGACTCACTTTTGGAGGCCAGTGTATTAATTTTTTTCAAGTGCTACCGAAGGGAATGCTGAATGGGTATTAAAATTGAGAGGAATTTTATAACCTATAAGGAGCAGACCAACCAGTAGATCTTTCCTTGACCGAAAGGATAGAATCCAACTGACCCTTCTCGTCTCTTATCTCATTTATCTGTCTTCTCATGGTAAGAGTAAGAATTGTGCATAACAACTGGAAGTGACTTGGTTGCGGAACTTTTTGACCTCCCCTCGTAACTTTCAAATTTTCCGCTAGATGGGAGCTAGAATACCTTGCTGAAAAAAATTGAGAAAAACCTTATGACAGAGGTCTCGTGATGGCTAATGAGGCCGATATCAAGAGGCTGACGGCATTTAATCTAATCCATTTAATGGCTTTTACGAGCATCCATAAATGATCGTGAGCCAGGGCAAGTCCCTAGAGACTCAGATTGAGAGATCGCTACTGTCGATTAAAAAGTAATACGAATAGGATGCCGAACTTCAACGGTGATAATTTAAAAAAATCTCCCTCCGTCACTCCATTTTGTTCGAAAAATTAGCCTGGAATATCCCTGAACCGAGCTAACTCTCCCCCGTTTAAATAGAACCTTAAGGCTATAGAAAGAACCGCAAGAGACACCTACATATCAGATAGGCCAAGTTGGAACGACGTGAGAATTAGGACTTTCCTCATCAATTTACGATAGGTAGAATGAGAGGCTTGAGGGGAGATGATGAATTCCCTTTGATCCCTCCGCCAGACACTGGCGCGAAGCTCCCGTTGGGGGGCATCACGCATAAATGATTGTATAAATCTTCATAAGACGCTTGACGGATGCCAGGAACAGCTAGGTCCGCCACTGATAGCTCAAGCCCCTTTCGACGTTATGACAGGTTGATGACAACGTAACATTAATGAGCTGTCAGATCAATGAGATCAATGTTGTTGCTGCAACAAAGATATAGATTCATTTTTGCTACCAGATATGTATGCCTATGGTTTCTTATTCTTCGAATTAAAATAAACGTTAATGCACTGTCTAAGCATTACAATGTCGCAGTAAACGCACTTCAAAATTTTAGCCGCATCTAGATTTTTAGGGCAACCAAAGGTAAGGGGTATTGCGGTGGGGGGAAGGAAAATCAGAAAGTATGAAAACTTTTTGCTTTGAACCGATTAATTAGCTATAGAGAAATCGAAATAAACCACAGTACTTACATAAGTCACCAGGACCAATCCGACTATGATAACGATAACGAAAGTATTACTAAAACGAGTACCTATACTGCCCCACGGCGGGTGCAGAGGGACAGATCTTTCCCATGCAACGTTTCGAAAGGATGAGAAACGCTGCCGTAAGGAAGTACATGCGACATTCTCCAGTGGGAGCAGGGACAGACTTGCCACAGCAGCTATCTAAGGGTCATGTCTTGTTAGTTATGGTATTTAACGGAGCATCTTGGGCTCTCTGTAAAAGATTCTCATGGGACATCTCAGAGAGCTATCCGAATGCCATCCGCGGGACAGGACACTGGGATGTCCGGGATTCACGTAATTACGGATGGTATCTCAGATTTTTGCTGAATTCTTCCTGGGATCGTGTTTCATCGATATGTTCCTACCGCAAGGGATGTCTGAATGATTTCCTGAGGATCTGCTGATGCTGGAGGATTAACATGTAAGGCAACTTTTGAAGTGTATCCTGTAGTGGACATTTTCGAGTATCCACTGCAGGACGGTCCAATGTCACTTCTTCGAAAGACAGTTTTTCGACGTACACTTCTTCTCCGCCACTTCTTCCACCGGACCATTCTTTGACAGGCTTTCGTCAGATGGCGTTGATGTTAAATCTTCCATGTGGCAATTAATCACGCGATAATGTATCCTTGACTGTGACATACTCCATATAAGTTCTTCCACCAGAACGTTCCTCTGACTGGACTTTGACCAAGGTTTTTTGCATTTTAAAGTGTTGATATTCGCATCCCGAAAGCCTTTCAAAGAAACGTCCAATCAAAGAACGGTCCGTTCGAAGAAGCGTCCAGTCGAAGTGACATAGAACCCTGCAGAACGTTCTCAGTACATCCGCAGGTTCCTAACACATGTTCCATGTGATGGGAATTCATATTCCAGTCTCATGAGGTAATCATGAGGGATTTACTAGTTCTCACGAGAAAGTTGTTAAGGTTCATGAGGCCTCATGAGTTATAAATATTGTACGATAAGCGGCTTCTCGGTAATAACTATAGGTGGTGTTTTCAGTGATCACTATCGGTAAGGTGGTGAAAGAAAAATTTTTGCAATATGACCTCAAGTGTATACCCTGCCTGTGAAAGGGTTATTAGCATTTCCAAATGAGTCTATCAAGCAACGCTATATATACAAAATAAAGCCGGCCCCAATAATGATTTAAAATTCTTGAGTCAATAGGAAAATGTTATGGATAAAATGCAAAAACAATTCTTTTAACACATACCAATAACCAAAAAAAAAATGGAGGGATCAAAGAGGATGCATATATTTCTCACATTGCGCAATTTGCGTTCGTATTCGGAATGACCGAATTCAAACGTCATTCATCTCATGCATTTTTCTTTCGAATTTCATTCTGGTTTGTTGCTCTATGCTGATGGAAATGCTTCTGGTTCACTACTGCAGATACCGGAAGGGATTCTATTGGTTCACCGCGACCGTGTTTATCTTGGTTCCTCTGACTCTTCTTCTTGTCTTCAACATCCTCCTCATCTACCACGTTCATTGGAGCTCCCGTCAGCGAGCGCTCCTCATGGGTCACAGGAGCCGTCTTTACTAAGCGCTCTTGGCACAGTGGCAGTACGAGTAGCGGCACAGGCAGGACAAAGAGGAGACGGTCTCAGGCTGGCGGAACCAGGAGTAGATGAGGTGCAAGGTAGTAGGGTATCCCGAGACTCGTGGCGATTACGTCCTCAGGATCTGCGGGAACGTCTTCAACTTCCTCATGGCGGTTAACGCCGCCACAAATTTCCTTCTCTACTGCGCCCTGAGCGGCCGCTACCGCCGAACCTTCCTGAAAGTCTGTCGCAGTTGCGCCTTGGGACACTGCGATCCGTTCACGACGGGCGAAGACTCGAGACGATTCACCGGCTCATCCACCGGGCGCACTCTGCCCCCGCCGCATCCGTACCAAACGAGTCTCAGAAGTGTCGACTCCGAGCGTGAATGCGTCGTTGTCGAGGCTTATCCGATGGTGCACGTGAGGCTCTGAGACAGGACTCCTGGATCTCGAGACGTTTAACCCCTTCATTGGAATTTTTATGACTTGCTATGAGGGAAGCCCGAGAATTTCTGGTGCTGAAGGGGTTAAAAGAGGTATTTCCCCTGCATATTTCGCTCTAGATCTAATTGTAGCGGTATACCCATTACCTACCTGCGTGTGCAGCCTATCAATTTTGGCGCGCTTCAATTAGTCATGCCCATACCCAAAGCAACATTCTACGGTATGCACTACTTTTTTTCTACTTCAGCTTGTGATATATTGAAAATTTATTCAGGTTTTTCTTCAAGATTCCTTTATTAAGTTTTTTAAAAATGCATTATAACGATTGATAAAACGGCCTTCGCTTGAATTTCGTAATAGCGAGCGCCGACTATATTAAAAGCCGACATGTTTAATGAAAATTCCCTTAATGCCTCTCTCCCGACGAATTCAAATCGAGCGGGATGACTCCCAAACGCAGTAATATCGTAATTAAAGATTTCCCGGAAACGTTTTGACATCCTCGTCGATTCTTGCGTCCTCCCCGTCTTTTTGAATGTTTTCTTCAAATGGTGCTGAAATGCCTTCCGATTGTTTTTCAGTCCAGCTGGATGATCTGTAAAACTCATCAATGTTTGCGTTTTAAGGTGTTATTATTTGCATTCCGTTGAAAGCATTTTGTGAGCGATAATACGAGCTATATGACATATACAAGTATGGATACGTATATGATGTAATTTTTTCAAATATTTCAGTGGAGCCGAATGTTGAATGGAATGCACGGTTCTTTCCCGTGAAGAAAAGGGGAGAATTTGCACGATGAGTTAAATTTCATACTCAGCGATTGGAAAGATTTACAAGTTTCAATTCGATTTTTTAACGTGCTCATCAACAATGAACAGTGAAGAAAAACTTATTACCATTTTTTTTGCCACTCATCGACATACTTTAATAGGTGACAGGAATCCTCTAGGATCCTCATATTCTCTTCTTGAGGGCCATTCACAGTTTCGGTCTTTCCCAGCCTGCAGCGTCTGCTACATCCACTGTTGGCTGCAGAGCGCTCAGCGGTGTCTGGGCAAAGTTCTGGACACCGTCGACAAGAGGACCTTTCAAATCATGAAAATGAAGGGGACTAGGACCCTCTCACGAGGACGGATGAGCAATGCAGAAATCCTGGGGTTCCAGATCGTTGTGGCATGTACGACCTGCAAGGCTTCCAGGTGGATTTGGTACCAGGTGGAAGTCATTCTAGGTGAAAATTACCAACTGGAGGGACGTCGACCTGGTTCCAAGTCCACCTTTTACACCATGTAATCTACCTGCCGTTCAGCCTCGAAAGATGCAGGTGGAATGGCACCCTATAAAACTCGTTTCTCGTGACCTATATACTTACATGCCTTCTGTTGCAAAGTACTTGCGGGTTACGGTGATAATTGGAAAATAACAACCGAAATATAAAAAATCACTATGAAATTCCAAGAACGAATATGACAGATTGAGATAGTTGCAACGCCTGAGCTCCACTCTCCAAAATCCGCCCGACCAGTCGACGACCTTCATTCCAATCATCGCCATCTCATTCAGACCTAAATAATTCCTAGGAAAAATGCATGCTGCGACATTTGCGCTTGCGGAGGACCATGATGGGGAGAGGGGGAGGAGGGTGGGGCCAACCAATCTCTGAATTAGGAGAGAATTGCTTGAACTCCTCCAATGCATCCTTGGCCATCTACCTCTCGCTTGGCGTCTATCCCCTGCTGTGTTCTCCATATATTTTTTTTATCGACCATGTTTTGCTCTCGTTGGTGGACGGTTGTTTGAGGGACAAGAATCCCTTGATGATGTTTCGCTCCTGGATTCACGAGCCGAATTTATGACCTTAAATCATAATATTGCACGAGGAAGGCTCTAAATAATCTGCCTGTACCACCAACAAACACATTCTAAAGAATTTTTTTTTCTTCAGAGCATTAAGGGAAATCGAGGTTTACATCTTAGTCAGAAGATTTTTAATAAAGAAGGGAAATTCCTTTTAGAAAAAGCTATGCGTATTTGTATGAGATTCAACAACGTTGTGCGAATGTCAACTTATTCGCCTGATTCAAGGAAGAACATGGGTGATCCAAGGGTCAAAACTACTTTTAAAATATCGTCGACTTTTCAATTGAAACGATTTAGGAAAACGAGTCATGGCAAAAAACAGCCCTCACGCGAAATCTGCAAATAATATGTTAGGTGTACGTATAATAATGGTGTCTTTTGAAGAAACTGTATTTATCTGCCTAACCCACGCTGAATGGAAAAATGAATCTGTGACCGATTCGGACTTGAAGACTTGAATAGTCCCAGGTGGACGAGGGGATCGCCTCGGCGATGTCAAAGACTTCCCCGAGTGGAACAGAGAAACCAAAAAAAAATTATATTCTGAATGAGACTCAAGTCCCCCGCGAGATGTGCAGCCGTTAATACAATCAAATGTCTCTAAAGCAAAAAATTAAGTAGTCAAGGAGGAGCCACTTTTTTGAACCGTTCGAGAATGACCCGTGAAGCCAAACGATAGCGACTCATTCAATACCCAAGCATTGTTGATGAAAGATGTCCTTAGGACCTCCACTATGACAATAGCAAACAAGTGCCTTGGAAATTAATACGCGGTATTATCGAAAGCTCGATTAAAAATTGAACGCTTGAGGTGGATTTTTGAACAGAGCAATATGCAATAAGGCAGCTTTATTTACCGGAAATATTATGTATTTTCCCCGGAATGAAGTCGCATCATCGGATAGTTCTCTGTTCGAAAATCCACCCTTAGATTCTAACAATGATAGCCATTGTATTCCTCCAACAACTTTAAAGCCTCTTGCTGGGCTTCTTCTGTAGAATTGACGAGCACCGCACCACGAATGTTTTGGAACCATTCCTTGTGAAAACTTTGAACTTTTCCATAGTTATTATCGAGTACAACATGTGGGATGCTCATCATCGTCGCGAGAATGTGTGCATGGAGACGATCACAGATAATCACTTTTCCTATTGCCAGATATCGGAAGCCATCGAGAGCCCGCAGATATGCACGTGACGAGAGAGTTCCTTGATCGGGACTAGAAAGGCCTGCAACATCGACAGGCCAATCACTAATCTTCACTGTGATGTTGGGAGGCCAACCGATGCGAGGAGGTTCGAATTCGGGAAGTCCCTCTATGTCATCACGACGCAGCCAGAGAATGTCATAGGTGGGTTCTACCAAGCGTGGCTTATGACCGATCATGAGGGCCATGTCGGGCACCAGCGCGGTAGGAACTCCGGTGAAGCGATCGCGCACGAAATTGAAACTGGGCCTGTCTCGGACGAGAAGGGTAAAATTTTGGGGCCTTAAGTACGCCTTCTTCGACTTTTCGATGTTTTCTTCCTCTTCGAAGAAGATCGACTGCGGGAAGAGAAGAATTGGTATGTCGTAAAATTCCATTACGAAAAAGCGGCGCAACCTCTCCGTCGAAACCCATACGTCACCCAAGTTTCCTCCACCGCTCATCGCTAAAAGTGCGGTTCCTTCTTCGATGTTGAGTTTTAAGGCTTTGCGGGCTTTACTGACTTTGCAGGCATCAGTATGCCCTAGAGTTCGAGAACCGGTGCACTTGTACACGACCGGAATGTTCAACCAGTTGAATAAAATTTCTTCCCCCATCCAAATTGCTGAATCCCCTCTATTGTCGTGATCGGGATGGTCCATGAGTGCGACTGCTTTCACATTCGCCAAATACGGTTTCACGGACGCCACAATCAAGGCTTGAAGAGCGGAAATGGCCTCTGCGTTGTTCCACGCGTCCGGAACATTGAAGGTGTTCCCGTCGCTTGAGTTGATGAGGATGCAGGGTGAAGAGGGAATATGACCGTTTTCTGAATTCGAGAGTCTTGAATGGTCCGTGGACAAAAAAACGAAGGAAGCGGGAATTCCCAATATGGCGAAAGCAGAGAGAAGTGCAAATCCAGTGGCGAAATTCATCCGTGTCTTTCCACTGCCTAATATGTGGTAGGTGCTGGCACCCATCACCACCAAGAGGCTTCCAAAAACACCCAAACCCGACAGATGGTTCCTTAAAATCACTGAAGCTGCAACGATAATGATGATTCTCTTGCAGACATTAGTTACGGCATGAGCAATTGGCGTAAGTTCCTCCAAAACGCTTACAGAAAAAAAGTTGAATAGGAAATGAGCAAGGGAAGGATAGAATACATTCACGACTGAAGACTTGGGCACTAACACACTGAAAACGCGCCGGCCGTGCAAAACAATTAACGCAGGAGACATCATGAAGCATCCCATCAGCGACATTTGCAGGAAAAGCGTTTCCTTCTCGCCTCTTTGTGAGAGAAAATGCTTAAAAAGGACACTATAAGCACTCAATGAAACGTTGCTCAAAACGCCCCAGAAAAGACCAGACCAAGAAAAGGTGCTTTCAACAGCAGAGGACAGAAACACCCCACCAACAACCACAAATATGCACACGATCTGGCCGATGCCTAAGTGCGAACTTGGCAGTTTTACGATTCCACTCATCGTCCAGAGCAAAGTGAAGAGTGGCTGCGTTGCCTTGATGGTTTGGACGAACCCGACAGACATGAGGCAGATGCTGTAGTTTGTGGCAATCACGCCCACCAGATAAAGAAACGAGATCCATTTAAGCTCCTTCGCACAGTGGAAGAAGCCTCTGCGCTCTTGAGCATGCTTCGAATCCAGACACGGTCGTCTGTTCCTCGAAAGCGCCAGGCCGCCGATGCTCCCGACGAGAAGACTCATCCACGTCAGAAGCACAGGTGCATGCTCGTGTTCCGTCTGTTCCAGGTACAACTTGGCTTCCACGTTGAACCAGACACTGAAGGACCACCACAAAATCACCTGCAGCACCAAGCGCGGGATCCTTCCCAGATCCATTTCTGATTCCGAACCTGAAAGAGAATATCTGATAAGAGATTATCAATGGCTAAATCATTTGTAACAAATGTGGTACGAGGAGTATTTTGCTTGCAGTTGGTCGTGAACGTTTCCCTCAAACAGAAATGGGAGAAATCGCGCATCCTTCGATGCTTTAATCTGTTCAGATAAGCCAACCTCTCGAGATCTCAGAAGATAGACGAGAGATGGTTCGAACGACCCTCAAAGCTGACTTTGGGAATGAGACCTTTATGCTCTCCGAATATTTCAATCTGATACAGGATTCCGGCCAGGGGCATTCTTAAAGTTAGTTCCAGCATTGGAGAAGAACCAGGGAACGATTTAAGAATTCACATAGGACAGATAGCTTCAGATTCTGCTGATGTCCACCCGGAAAGGCCCCCCCTCCCACGGGAAATTGCAGCGGAGATTGCCCTTCCTAATGATGCGGATGGGGTTCGGCTCTTCGGTTCTGCATCTATGAGTGGCTTCATGTCTAAAAAAGAGTGTAGGCTAAGTCGCTCTTGGAAGAACAGCCTAAATGGACGATTTAAACAATTTCTGGAGAGAAAAGCTTCTTTCTATCAAATAATGTCTCCTTTAGTTGTTTTATTTTCGCCCAAAAATGACTCAAAGTCGGCCACAGAATGTTGACTATCGGCCTAATGTAGCATGAAACCAATAGCTCAATCTATTTATAAACAGATGAGTGAATGAACAACGGCAGTCTCTCGGTACATTTTTTCCTGATCAGGGTTCACGATATTTGTTCTGGAACTTCCGTAATTCCATTGGGAACAAAGGACTCGGCCTGACTGCCCTTATTGCCCGTATTCCTTTTTCTCACTGCGACATCGGATCGGTTGGGAACTGGCGATATAAACTCATGGTTTCAGACGACATTGGGTTGCTTGTCTATATTGTACTTTCGGGCTGATTGAATAAATACAGTACTTGCTCGAGTACTTATCTGCTCCCCCCACAATTTCAGAATATTAATTCATTAAAATACGAGAAAGGAAGGAAATGACAGATTAAAGTACAACGTGAAAGTATCCATTCAGTTTTATCAGGAAAAATCGGATAAAATTACATTAACAGCTGTGTCAGGCTAACTCGGAAAGCAAGACGACAACAAGGAAAAAGAAAACCTCGATATCGTCTTGCAAAAAAACTGCAAAGGCTCTCTACGCTTCACTTTGAATCCGCACAGGCCAGCCCGGTGGGATCGCGGTCGCACAAAACGAGTCGAATCAAAAGCACTTCAAAACCGCTCGTCCTCACGATGCGAACCGTGTGGAATCTGTTTTAGAACCGGCCTTATCTCTTCAGCCATATCATTCGGCTCTCTCTCGAACTTGAAGTGGGCAGCTCCTCCTTCGAAACGCGCGTTGTTCCTCTCAGGCGACGAGGTTTTTTTTTCATACCGGTGCAAATGCAATAATTTCACATTTTGAAAATCCCCTTTAATAAGTATTTAACGGAGTGAAAGATTAGTTGGAAATTCCCTATCAATCCCAAAATACTGGGTGAACCACAATTAGGCATTAATTCACGACAATTCCGGTAGATTAACTGAGAACGAGACCAGAGCACATCCATGTCCATGTTTCGAATATTTTGTGCCATCGGGATATTTTTTTTGTGACGCCAACTTGGTCAGCGGAAATTCATTTCATTTTTTTTTCTGGTGGACATGTTTTTGGGCTATATCGCTTTGCTCAACGAAAACTCTGTTCCAACACGCATGTTTCCAGGATTCAACGCATGTGAAATGTTGATGTTTGTTCGGAAAAGATTTCAAGTTAGGCACACATAGAATCCTGGAAGTAAAGAATTTGATAAAAATGAAGACTTCCGACTCCATATGTCAATGGGGATTTCAATGAGGACGTACTTTAAATGCGTATTTCCCATTTCGCAAAAAATGGAATGAATTAATCACTTTCCTAGGTAATGGAGCACCGAAGGCGCGACCATAGCTAGTCATGAAATATTCCATGAGAATGGCTTCTCCAAAAGTGACACGAAAGTGATGAGGACGCAGCCGACGTCTTCACGAAGCCTATACAAAATTAAATTGTGGAAATGTGGAAATGTTATTATGACGCACATTTTAAATGAAATATAATCTCCTCCGATATCGGTCACGCGAAATAGTCACCTCGCCATTAAAGCCTCTCCACCGAGCAAGAAATCTAGAGCGTCACGCGTCACTTCGCGTCTACAAAGGTTTCGCAAGCGAAACGCGCATGACCTGCAGTTACAACTCAAGTTGCAACAGATGTTTCGCTAAATGGAAAGAAGCTGCCAGTTTACCCTGTAAATATCTGAACCTACATGGTCATATGTTTAACCTTCATCCAGTGGCGTAGCAACCGCCCGAGCAGCCCCCGCAGTTGCGGGGGGGCCCAGGCCTAGTGGGGGCCCAAAATTCCCATCGAACATGCGAAAATTCTCTTAATGCTAAGAAATATTTGGAAAAACAAAAAATTATTAAATAAAAGCAAAT
>CAJPEV010002211.1:24184-48580 GCA_905338385.1 Darwinula stevensoni | reverse complement strand
CCGCCTTAAGCCGACCAACGCGCGTGGACGCGTTCTTTCCATATCGTGTGCGTGCATCCAAGGTCTTCCTTTCTCCTTCGCTGCTCCGTTGTAACTACTTCATCCCATCGTCTCCGTGAATTAGATTTGATAATCCTATTTGATGAAGTTGATTTGACTTCGATATCTGGTCCGCCATGTTACACAAATGCATTGGCACGTAAAAACATGCACGAGGAGCTCCTTCCTCGATCTTGCCTTCAATATCAGCTCACGTAAGATTTAGGAAGGGCCAGGTAGCGTTGTTCAAGGCAGAGTGGATGTCGTCCTCCGAGGTCGCCTCCGAACACTCCACATTCACAGTCACGGGTCCTGTGACCTGTGTGTCCGACGATCGCGATTGCAACCTGATCCTCCCATCCCACCAAAGGTTTGACGGTTTTAACTTTTACTGTGAATTCTCGTGCAGGAATTGATCACTTTTCACCAGAAAACTCTGGAATGGACCTCAAAATGTCATAATGTCGAGTTGAAGTCTTTCGTAGGGTAGGAGATGAAATGGAAAAGAATAATTTTGAGGGAGGGAACCACGATGAAAATGTAGGGCCGAGTCCCCGATCAGCTTGGAATTGACTCATATTTTCAAGCTTTCCTCCGTTGTGGATTTTCGGTGGAGGAGTTTCTTAAACTGGCCACCCTCCTCATCGGTCATCTGGGTTTCAGAAATCCCACCATTGGGTAGACAATTGGGGACAGAGTTATTCCCATTAATTTCTGGGTCCAGTTTATAGTTCGTGTACATGTCAGGGAAATGGGTTCGAATTGGAGTGATTCCATAAACAACGTGCGGCGTTAAAGTTTAATCTAGATTCCAGCACATGTCGGTTAACAGTCAGAGCAGGACCTCGACTACAACGTTAGCAATTTTGTAATGATCTTGAAACTTGACTTGACCTGGACCTACGTTCCCACAATCGATTTCGCTAAAAAAAAAACTCCAACTCTCTCCAACTCAGCCTCCACGCGCCTTCGGTATGAAGAAATCCTCCACATTCCTCCTTCTTCATCCTCCTTGCTTCCATTCCTGGGCAAAACCTATGCCCGATGCCGGTGACATCCTTCCCTGCACCTGCGCCGGAGCAGATGTGGGCAGTGGGAGGGTGGACTGCTCCGATGCGACGCCGAGCGGTCAGATTTTCGTTTGGTCCAGCGCCTTCGGGGAATTCTCGTGGGACGGCGTCCTCGGGATTGAAGAGAATCGATCACGTTGGGACCTTTCAGCAGCTCCAGACTTCTGTATCTAACGATTGTCATTAATGAAATCTCCACCCTGCAACTTTTCTCTTCTTTGCTGATTTTGACAGCATCATGGTATGGAAGGGCATGTTCACGATAAAAATCAGAAATTGAAAACGTCGACTGACACACCCGCCTCGGAAAGCCAAGAAAAGTACAGCGCGACTTACACTTCCCGCCCTCTCATCCCATCAAAATGAAACAAAGGACAGTCGCAACAAGGACGCAACAAGACGAATTTTAGCGACGTTTAGCGAACCAAGTCCTCTGCGTCTGCAAAATCGCCACCTCACGCGCTGGCGACGGTTCGTACTGGTTCGATCATCAGGCATTCCCAGGTCATCAGCAGACATTATGAGCACAGAACGCTGAAACTAATTTCTCACTTTTCCAACGATAAATGGGCTACTGTGAGGAAGAGGTCAGTTTGTAGAGGTTTCATGGATTTATTTGAGAAGGATTTCGGGGCAGGGTGGAATCATTTTCGAGGGCCGTTGTCTGCCGACCACTGCATTAAACAAGAAAAACTGCAAAACAAAATTCTCGACCTTAAAGAAACTTGTTACAGTGCAGTTTGTGTTCATAAAGTAGCTTTAAAGTCCGTATTGTCGGTGACAGAAAGCTCTATTATTTCATCAGAGTCATATTCAGTACTTGACTTGCCCATGCCCATGAAAGATTCAAATTTACTACTAAAAAAAAACCAAAGGCAACCCACTTGATCCATTTCTAATTTAAATCAATTTCTTTCACAAATTTTCCCTCATAAATATCTGAGTAACATGACCTAACAGTTCATCTTTGCAAAGCCATCCCACAGGCATTCCATAGTCTCTCCTTGAGAACCGAAAATAATGAAAACCGGAAGAATTTCACAAACGCCCCCGTCGGGATTGTTTTCTCAATTTCAAACGGCAACGGCAGTGTAACGGATAAGGAGGAACATCGAAGCGACTTGGCACAATGGTGATTCTGCAGAGACAGTGGAGTGATCACATAACGTTCCCCTATTCGGCTGCATACTTGGGCAACGGACAATATTGAAGCAATTAATTTCGTTTCGCCAGAAGGAAGAATTGCCCACACACTCTCATATGCTTCGAAAGTGTTTTAACGCGTCAGTACTAGAAGCAAGTGCTCAAACATTACATGACTTTCTAGCCTCCGACCGACCAAGTACCTACTCGTGAAATTATATTCTTCTGTAGAAAATGGGAAGGGAGTGAAAGTTCTGAGTGTATAAGACGTGGTACATGCTCTGTGAACTGTGAACTAAATCGAAAGGATTTCGACCGATTACTGGTGATAAGTGATGCGCAGGCTCGAGTTCATGGCTCTGATGTTGAGTTATACCGGTTCATGTTGTGAAGGTCATGCACTAAAATGGTCATATCTCTGTTCATCGTCAAAAACCCAGAATGAAATTTGCAATGTGCATGAAGGAGATCGTATCAAATGAGGTCGTACATTTTTTCTTTTTTGCGAAATCGATTGTGGGAACTTAGGTCCAGGCCAAGTGAAGTTTTGAAGAGATTCCAAAACATGTATGCCAAGGTCATTGCTTTCATCATCGCGTGATGAATATCATCCGATAGGAATTTTATCGCCTATCTAACGATACCTAATTCATCGCATTCATCTTCATTACTAAGGCAGTTATGACAATAATTGTGATCCCTGGGCCCAAAGTGCCCTAAAACTGTTGACTTTGTGATTCTCAGAATACATAATGCATGGAGTTGAAATTTGATGTAATTTGTTGTCTCAACTGGTACTATCATCGTGCGGAATTTCATAGAAATTGGAAGCGGTCGGTTAAAAAAAGTGTGCGTATTGACATGGAATCACCCCTTGTCCTCTTCGCTCGGCAAAAAGACAGTGACGTGGCTTTCGTGTTTGTCATCTATAAAATCATTCAGACGCCGATATGCGTCTTTCACCCTTACCGTGACCTTAGGGACTATTAGTGTCTGTTCCCGTCCATTCTCGTCTACTGCTCTCTTCCTGTACCAACGTTTTTCTCCATCCTGAGTATTTGGACTGCTGGACGAGGAATAATGCGACCGTCAACTATACTGAAAACCACTATACGACTACCAATGCGATTATCTGTTTTCTTGCTTACACGACCATTGGAAATGGTAATGTCTAACACAAGCAAAACAATAGGCGAAGAAAGCGAATTTCTCAGCCACCGACACTTGGCATATCCTTATTTCCAACTTTGGGTGATTGGAACATGTTCCTCTAATTTCTTTGTTCTCTTCAATTGTTAGTCCATATCTCTGGAATGAGGTAGTCGCCAATTGAATTTTCGTTGGGGGGGATTGCGAAATGGTTATTTGGCCAACACCCATTAATTTAAAATGAAAATGTCAATGTGTAATTCGTCTTGAGTAAAATATTTCCTCCAATGTCTACCATCAAACCAAAATTTGCCATATCAATACATCAATAACAATGATATCAGTGAACATTTATAGTCGCAGATGTTGTATGAGAGAAAGAGAGAAAGTGTTTCATGTCAAATGGTCCAATAGTCAAAATAGTCAGAAGGGAAAAGCGTTTGAACAAGGTCAGTTGATGAGAATATACAGGAATCGAGTCCAAGAGCTGTCCCAATAGTCATGGTATGAGGAAGCAGAGAGGTATCCATTTGAGTCTGGAAATTTCGATATCTAGCAAACGCGAATGACACCAGCATTGGTGCTGGATTCCTTCTTGGCAAATCCAGAGAGCTGTCCTCTCATCCCTTTATCCATGCTGTGATATATTCATGGCCCTCTATTGGATGAAACCCATAATAGGCTCAATGCCACCTGCTTTTTCACAAGGAAAACGTCTCCCCAACGCATTATCACACGATGTTATCCATTTCCAAAATGTGCAGATATTCACATCCGCGAGGACAGGTCCAGTTCACTGCAAAAGAAACATCGAAGTGATCCAATCCACACCGGTCTTCCTTAAAACCCATTTCCGAGTCTCGCTCACCTTGAAGATGCAGGAGGCTCTCACCTTCCTCTCTCCTTTCATACTCTCCTTTGTTCCTGGGACAAGCGGGCAAAAACTGTGTCCCGATCCTACTGAAATCCTCCCTTGCACTTGCTCCTATGACGCAACCGACCGCACTGTGAATGTGGACTGTTCGGAGGCGAAAATCTCACGTAATCTGATATTGTAAGCAAGATGGTGGAAGGAACTCCTCGCGCATGTTTTTACGTGCCAATGCATTTGTGCATCGTGGCGGACTAGATACCGAAGTGAAATCAACGTTATCAAATAGGATTATCAAATCGGATTCACGAAGATGATGGCATGAAGTAATTACGACGGAGTGGCGAAGGAAAAAGGAAGACCTTGGACGCCAGGGAGGGGCGGACGGGATGACCAATTCGTTTAGACAGGAAAAAGGGGAATGACTACTTTATGACGAGGGGAATGTACCATCACACAGAGATGTTCGGTCGTCGCCTTTCTCCCTCTTACTTCTTCGAAAACGCTAGAAGCATAATGAGAGGTGTTTTGGTGAAGCCTCCTTACAAAGCATTCAAGATGTATAAGGGCTACCAGAATTCTCATACTCACTAAACGTTCTATCGAGGGCGTAGACCGGCCTGCAAATCCGAGGAGACGGTCCCGGCCGTAATGGCTTATGTCCAGGTGGGACATATATGCCACACGGACGTATGGTCCGTGGGAGATGAGTTTCTCCTTTCCCCCCCCCCCCCGGGAATAAGACGCACTCCCTAGGTGTTCTCTCAAGTGTGCAAGTGCCCTAGTGACCGTGATGCCTTCATTGACGGGGCCGGATGTCCTTTAAGGTTCCGAGCTAGGACACGTCAACTCCTCGTTCCAACTACCTGCCTAGGGTCACTAGAGGCTTCCTTGGCTATTTCATTCCGAGATGGAAATTTAAATTTTTGTTTCATGTACGCCCTCCATTCACGATCGAAGGGGCTCGCTAGCGGCATCTAGCGGCGGTGGATTAAAGTGTAGGTCTTGTGTCAATCACTCCCCCTTTCAGAGGGGTAGTAGGCTTTTACTCTCTTACCGTCGCGATATATAAGATGTCCTGCTGTTTATTTTACGTAATCATCATACCCGTTGAGCAGAAAATTTGAGGTCTCCTTTGTGTGAAGGCCCTTCCGGTAAAGCTGCAAGACCGGCCAATCCCAATCGAACTCGAAGCCTGGCTATGAATGTTCCGTGGGAATGAAGTCGGAAAGAGTCGATGACCCGTTAAAGGGCATCGCCGCTGTCTTTCACGACTGCGATGGAAGGAAGAGCCCAAGGCCAGACCGAGAGCGAGCGCCGTCCACTGCCATCCGCCTCCCAAGAGGCATCTCACCGCAAAGAGAACGGCTGCCGTTCCAGAAGGAGTCGACCTCCGGCCATGGGGTGGGAGGACTCTCCCCTCCGCTTTCTCGATTCGTCGAAAGAATCACCTATGTACATGTCGGCTCGGGAGCCTGGAATACACGACCATTGTTATTAGTATGGACTCCAGTCCTCCCTTCGCGCCTGTCCCAGGGCACTCTCCTTCGGTATGAATAAATCCTTCACATTCCTCCTTCTTCATCCTCCTTGCTTCCATTCCTGGGCAGAACCTATGCCCGATGCCGTTGACATCCTTCCCTGCACCTGCGCCGGAGCAGACGTGGGCAGGGGGAGGCTGGACACTTATCGGAGGATTCTCCCCTCTGCTTTCTCGATTCGTCGAATCACCTATGTACATGTCGACTGGGGAGCCTGGAATACACGACCTGAAACGGGTGAGTGAATTAAATGCGATTTCAAATGAATATGAGGCAATGAATGTGAGGCAGGATGATGAAAGAAATATGTATGATATTTGAGTTCTCATCCTGCCAGAATAAATTATATTTATGTCTATGATGCCGTATCTGAGATTGCATGCGATTCCGGATTGCGATGATGCTATAATCTAAATACTGATTCTGGAAAATCTCACCGTGGAGCTCGAATGGGCCGTTGGACTGAGTCGGTCCCAAGCCGCATCTCGAAGAAAAAATGCTTGCAGGGTCTCCACGTACTCGCAGAATCCGAGTTGGATCTCCGATATCGGATGAGCATCCGTTCACGTCCATCTGCGCTTTTGGAAGATGAAAAAAAACGCTTCCATTCCGCAGCTGTTAAAATATCACAATATGTCGGGCTTCCCCATGATTCCAAATTACCTTAGCTGTGATGACGGTTGCCTCAATTTAAGCGCAACAACCCAAACTGCAGCGAGGAGACTTGATTAACGATTAATTTTATGGGAGTTACCTCCTTCCCATCCCCCCTCCCCCCAGAAATAAGACGCACTCCCTAGGTGTTCTCTCAAGTGTGCAAGTACCCTAGTGACCGTGAGGCCATCGTTGACGGGGCCGGATGTCCTTTAAGGTTCCGAGCTAGGACACGTCAACTCCTCGTTACAACTACTTGCCTAGGGTCACTAGAGGCTTCCTTGGCTATTTCATTCCGAGATGGAAATTTAACTTTTTGTTTCATGTACGCCTTCCATTCACGATCGAAGGGGCTCGCTAGCGGCATCTAGCGGCGGTGGATTAAAGTGTAGGTCTTGGGTCAATCACTCCCCCTTTCAGAGGGGTAGTAGGCTTTTACTCTCTTACCGTCGCGATGTATAAGATGTCCTGCTGTTTATTTTACGAAATCATCATAACCGTTGAGCAGAAAATTTGAGGTCTCCTTTGTGTGAAGGCCCTTCCGGTAAAGCTGCAAGACCGGCCAATCCCAATCGAACTCGAAGCCTGGCTGTGAATGTTCCGTGGGAATGAAGTCGGAAAGAGTCGATAACCCGTTAAAGGGCATCGCCGCTGTCTTTCACGACTGCGATGGGAGGAAGAGCTGCGGACAGAGAGACATCCGCCAAGTGGGGGAACGATCCAGGCCATGCTGCAGTCGCACGCGATCGGGTTCTCTGGAATGAGGAAGAATGCAGAACGTGGGAGATGCAATATGGAGATGTAACTGCTTACGGGCATGATTGCGGAACTGGCGAACGTACTTTCTTCATCTATTACTTAAAGTCTGCTGCTTCCAAAAAACAGTTTGGGATTGCATGCGATTCCGGGGTTGCGATGATGCTGTAATCTTAATACTGATTCTGGAAAATCTCACCGCGGAGCTCGAATGAGTTGGACTGAGTCGGTCCCAGGCCGCATCTCGAATGCTTGCAGGGTCCCCACGTCCTCGAAGAATCCGCGTTGGATCTCCGATATCGGATTGGAATCCGTTCAAGTCCATTTGCTCTTTTGGATGATGAAAAAAGACTCAATTTCGCAGACTCAATGTCACAATATGTCGGGCTTCCCCCTGATTCCAAATTACTTTAGCTGTGATGCCGGTTGCTTCAAGTTAAGCGCAACAGCCCAACCTGCAGCGAGGAGACGTGATTAACGGCATAAAAGACATGATTTTTAAAATCATGAAATCATAATTCAAAAAGTTGACAAGGTTTTTTTTGTAAATATCATGTCTCAAAAAAAATTACGGCCAACGTTTCCTGGGCGCCATGGTCGACCACGGAATCCTTCTCCATGGAGGACATGGGATACCACATATCAAAAATGTATCCGCGGTCGTCATTACGGTAAGAGAGTAAAAGCCTACTACCCCTCTGAAAGGGGGAGTGATTGACCCAAGACCTACACTTTAATGCACCGCCGCTAGATGCCGCTAGCGAGCCCCTTCGATCGTGAATAGAAGGCGTACATGAAACAAAAAGTTAAATTTCCATCTCGGGATGATATAGCCAAGGAAGCCTCTAGTGACCCTAGGCAGGTAGTTGGAACGAGGAGTTGACGTGTCCTAGCTCGGAAACTTAAAGGACATCCGGCCCCGTCAATGATGGCCTCACGGTCACTAGGGCACTTGCACACTCGGGAGAACACCTAGGGAGTGCGTCTCATTCCCGGGGGGCGGGGTTGGAATGAGAAACTCATCTCCCACGGACCATACGGGACATGGTATGCCACGTATCAAAAATGTATCCGCGGTCGTCAGTATGGGGGAATCAACCTCGAAGGGGATTTTTTCACCTGAGAAACTAGCTATCATTCTATATCTCTGTCTTGTAGATTCATGTGACTATTTCTCAACTCCTGAACTATCAGGTGCGACTATTCACGTCCGATATGGAGAGATAGAAGGGGCAGTCTGGGTATTAATATTCCCTCCAGTATTCTCTTCGCGCCTGTCCCGGGGCACTCTCCTTCGGTATGAATGAATCCTTCACATTTCTCTTTCTTCATCCTCCTTGCTTCCATTCCTGGGCAGAACCTATGCCCGATGCCGGTGATATCCTTCCTTGCACTTGCGCAGGAGCATATGTGGGCAGTGGGAGGGTGGACTGCTCCGATGCGACGCCGAGCGATCAGATTTTCGTCTGTTCCAGCGCCTTCTGGGAGTTCTTGTGGAACGCCCTAAGGCATTCGCGAAGTTGGAGGTCCTCGGGCTGGAAGAGAATCGACCACGTTGGGACCTTTCAGGAGCTCCAGTCTTTTGTATCTTTCGATTGTCGTTAATGAAATCTGCACGCTGCAACTTTTCTCTTCTTTGCTGATTTTGACCGCATCGTTGTATGGAAGGGCATGTTCACGATAAAAAACAGGAATTTCGATTTAAAAAAAAAACAGATTTCGGTGATAAGTGAAGTGCAGGCTCGAGTTCATGGCTCTGATGTTGCGTTATACCGGTGCATGTTGAGAAGGTCATACACTATAATGGTCATATCTCTCTTCATAGTCAAAAACCCTAAATGAAATTTGCAGTGTTCATGGAGATCGTATCAAATGAGGTCGTACAATTTTTTTTTTAGCGAAATCGAATGTGGGAACTTAGGTCCAGGCCAAGTCAAGTTTCAAGATAAGTACAAAAAATGTATGCCGAGGTCACTGCTTTCATCATCGTGTGATACATATCATCTCATAGGGAATTTTATCACCTATCTTACGATGCCTCATTCATCCCATTCATCTTCATAATTAAGGCATTTATTACAATAATTCTGATCCCTGGGCCCAAAGTGCCCAAAAACTGTCGTCTTTGTGAGTGTCATTCTCAGAATACATATTGCATGGAACTGAAATTTGCTCCAGTTTGTTGTCTCAATATGTACTATCATTATGCGGAATTTCTTAGAAACAGGAGGCAGTCGGTAAAAAAAAAATTGTGCGGATTCACATGGAATCACCCCTTGTCCTCTTCGCTCGGCAAAAAGACAGTGAAGTGGCTTTGGTGACCACGTTGGGACCTTTCAAAAGATCCAGATTTCCGTATCTTATGATTGTCGTTAAGCAAATCTCCTGCTGAAGTAACTTGGAATAAGGGGATGCCCGACATATTGTGACTTTTCAACGGCCGGCCAGTGGAAGCTTTTTTTCATGCTCCAATAACGCAGATGGACTTGAACGGATTCACCTACAGATTCCAATCCGATATCGGAGATTCAGGTAGGATTCTTCGAGGACGTGGAGACCCTGAAAGTAATATCCTCTTCGAAATACAACCCAGGACCGACTCAATTCAACGGTCCATTCGAGCTTAACGGTGAGTGTTTCCAGAATCTGCATTTCAATTAATGCATCATCACAACCAAAGGAAGCCAAAGGAAAAGCCAAAGGCAACCCACTTGATCAATTTCTAATTTAAATAAATTTGTTTTACGTATTTTCCATAATAAATTTCTGGGCTAACATGTCCTAACTGTTCATCTTTGCAAAACCCATTGGTTGGAGAGGAATTAATCATCTGAGGGATCTATCTAACTTTGTCCTATTCGCTCTGCAAAAAAACAGTGAGGCGGCTATAGTGTTTGCCATGTATTAAATTATCCTCCTTCCGATGGACGTATTTCACCCTTACCGTGACCATGGTGATCATTATTGTCTACCCCTGTCCATTCTCGTCTACTGCTTCCTTAATGTAACAACATTTTTCACCTTCATAACTATTTGGACTACTGGACTGCTTTCAGGAGCTCCAGTCTTCTGTATCTTTCGATTGTCGTTAATGAAATCTGCACGCTGCAACTTTTCTCTTCTTTGCTGATTTTGACCGCATCGTTGTATGGAAGGGCAGGTTCACGATAAAAAACAGAATTTGAAAACGTCCACTGACACACCCGCTTCTGAAAGCCAAGAAAAGTGCAGCGCGACTTACACTTCCCGCCCTCTCATCACATCAAGATGAAACAAAGGACAGGCGCAACAAGGGCGCAATATGACGAATTTTAGCGACGTTTAGCAAACCAAGTCCTCTGCGTCTGCAAAATCGCCACCTCACGCGCTGGCGACGGTTCGTACTGGTTCGATCATCCGTTATCGCAGGTCACCAGCAAACAATAAGAGCACAGAACGGTGAAACTAATTTCTCTCCTTTCCAACGATAAATGGGCTGCTGTGAGGAAGAGGTTTCATGGATTTATTTGAGAGGATTTCGGGGCCTGGTGGAATCTTTTTGCTGGCCGTAGGCTGCCGACCACTGCATTAAACAAGAAAAACTTCAAAACAAATTTCTTGACCTTAAAAAAATTTGTTACCGAGCAGTTTATGTTCATGAAGTAGATTTAAAGACCGTATTGTCAGTGACAGAAAGCTCTATTATTTCGTCAGAGTCATATTCAGTACGTGACTTGCCCATGCCCATGAAAGATTCAAATTTGCTAATAAAATAATAGCCAAAGGCAACCCACTGGATCCATTTCTAATTTAAATCAATTTCTTTCACAGATCTTCCCTCATAAATATCTGAGTAACATGACATAACAGTTCATCTTTGCAAAGCCATCCCACAGGCATTCCATAGTCTCTCCTTGAGAACCGAAAATAATGAAAACCGGAAGAATTTCACAAACGCCCCCGTCGGGATTGTTTTCTCATTTTCAAACGGTAACAGCAGTGTAACGGATAAGGAGGAACATCGAAGCGACTTGGAACAATGGTAATTCTGCAGAGACAGTGGAGTGATCACATAACGTTCCCCTATTCGCCTGCACACTTGGGCAACGGACAATATTGAAGCAATTAATTTCGTCTTCGCCAGAAGGAAGAATTGCCCACACACGCTCATATGCTTCGAAAGTGTTTTAACGCGTCAGTACTAGAAGCAGGTGCTCAAACATTACATGGCTTTCTAGCCTCCGACCGACCAAGTACCTACTCGTGAAATTATATTCTTGTGTAGAAAATGGGAAGGGAGTTAACGTTCTGAGTGTATAAGACGTGGTACATGCTCTGTGAACTGATGCACTGCTAAATGGAAAGGATTCCGACCGATTACTGGTGATAAGTGATACGCAGGCTCCAGTTCATGGCTCTGATGTTGAGTTATACCGGTTCATGTTGTGAAGGTCATGCACTAAAATGGTCATATCTCTGTTCATCGTCAAAAAGCCAGAATGAAATTTGCAATGTACATGAAGGAGATCGTATCAAATTAGGTCGTAAAATTTTTTTTTTTGCGAAATCGATTGTGGGAACTTAGGTCCAGGCCAAGTGAAGTTTTGAAGTATCCATTTGAGTCTGGAAAATTCGATATCTAGCAAACGCGAATGACACCAGAATTGGTACTGGTTTCCTTCTTGGCAAATCCAGAGAGCTGTCCTCTCATCCCTTTATCCATGCTGTGATATATTCATGCCCCTCTCTTGGAAGAAACCCGTAATAGGCTCCATGTCACCTGCTTTTTCACAAGGAAAACGTCTCCCCAACGCATTAGCACACGATGTTATCCATTTCCAAAATGTGCAGATATTCACATCTGCGAGGACAGGTCCAGTTCACTGCAAAAGAAACATCGAAGTGATCCAATCCACACCGGTCTTCCTTAAAACCCATTTCCCAGTCTCGCTCACCTTGAAGATGCAGAAGGCTCTCACCATCCTCTCTCCTTTCATACTCTCCTTTGTTCCTGGGACAAGCGGGCAAAAACTGTGTCCCGATCCTACTGAAATCCTCCCTTGCACTTGCTCCTATGACGCAACCGACCGCACTGTGAATGTGGACTGTTCGGAGGCGACCTCGAATGACGACATCCACACCGCCTTCAACAACGCTATCTGGCCTTTCCAAAATCTCACGTAATCTGATATTGTAAGCAAGATCGGGTAAGGAACTCCTGGCGCATGTTTTTACGTGCCAATGCATTTGTGCATCGTGGCGGACCAGATACCGAAGTCAAATCAACTTTATGAAATAGGATGATCAAATCGGATTCACGGAGATGATGGCATGAAGTAATTACGACGGAGCAGCGAAGGAGAAAGGAAGACCTTGGACGCCAGCGAGGGTGGACGGGATGACCAATTCGTTTAGACAGGAAAAAGGGGAATGACGACTTTATGACAAAGGGAATGTACCATCACACAGGGATGTTCGGTCGTCGCCTTTCTCCCTCTTACTTCTTCGGAAACGCTAGAAGCATAACGAGAGGTGTTTTGGTGAAGCCTCCTTACAAGTGCACGCAAGATGTAAAAGGGCAACGAGAATTCTCATACTCACTGCCCGTTCTATCGAGGGCGTAAACCGGCCTGAAATCCGAGGAGACGGTCCCGGCCGTAATGGCTTATGTCCGGGTGGGACATATATACCACACGGACGTATGGTCCGTGGGAGATGAACTTCTCCTACCCCCCCCCACCGGGAATAAGACGCACTCCCTAGGTCTTTTCGCGAGTGTGCAAGTACCCTAGTGACCGTGAGGCCATCATTGACGGGGCCGGATATCCTTTAAGGTTCCGAGCTAGGACACGTCAACTCCTCGTTCCAACTACCTGCCAAGTGTCACTAGAGGCTTCCTTGGCTATTTCGTTCCGAGATGGAAATGTAACTTTTTGTTTCATGTACGCCTTCTATTCACGATCGAAGGGGCTCGCTAGCGGCATCTAGCGGCGGTGGATTAAAGTGTAGGTCTTGGGTCAATCACTCCCCCTTTCAGAGGGGTAGTAGGCTTTTAATCTCATACCTTCACGATATATAAGATGTCCTGCTGTTTATTTTACGTAATCATCATACCCGTTGAGCAGAAAATTTGAGGTCTCCTTTGTGTGAAGGCCCTTCCGGTAAAGCTGCAAGACCGGCCAATCCCAATCGAACTCGAAGCCTGGCTATGAATGTTCCGTGGGAATGAAGTCGGAAAGAGTCGATAACCCGTTAAAGGGCATCGCCGCTGTCTTTCACGACTGCGATGGGAGGAAGAGCTGCGGACAGAGAGACATCCGCGAAGTAGGGGAACGATCCAGGCCATGCTGCAATCGCACGCGATCGGGTTCTCTGGAATGAGGAAGAATGAAGAACGTGGGAGATGCAATATGGAGATGTAACTGCTTACGGGCAGGATTACGGAACTGGCGAACGTACTTTATTCATCTATTACTTAAAGTCTGCTGCTTCCAAAAAACAGTTTGGGATTGCATGCGGTTCCAGGGGTTGCGATGATGCAATGCGATGATCTTAATACTGATTCTGGAAAATCTCACCGCGGTGCTCGAATGAGTTGGACTGAGTCGGTCCCAAGCCGCATCTCGAATGCTTGCATGGTCCCCACGTCCTCGAAGAATCCGCGTTGGATCTCCGATATCGGATTGGATTCCGTTCTAGTCCATCTGCGCTTTTGGAAGATGAAAAAAGCCTCAATTTCGCAGCCGTTAAAATGTCACAATATGTCGGGCTTCCGACTGATTCCAAATTACTTTAGCTGTGATGCTGGTTGCTTGAAGTTAAGCGCAACAGCCCAACCTGCAGCGAGGAGACTTGATTAACAACATAAAATACATTATTTTTAAAATTATAAAATCATATCTCAAAAAGATGACAAAGTTTTTTTTAGAAAAAAATCATGTCTCAAAAAAATTAACGGCCAACGTTTCCTGGCAGCCATGGTCGACCACGGAATCTTATTCACCATTAAGGACTTGGGATGCCACGTATCAAAAATGTATCCGCGGTCGTCAGTATGGGGGAATCAACCTCATGTTAATGTCCAACCAAGCAAGGAAACAGGAGTCGAGAGCGAATTTCTCCTACACCAACACCCTCGGCCTGTATTAATCTCCAACTCTGGATGATTGGAACGTGTTCCTTTAGCTTCTTTGTTCTCTTCTTGTGCTAGTCCATACCGTTGTAATGCCGTAGTCGCCAACCGAATTTTATGGGGGAGGGGGAGGGGCGATTGTAAAATGGTTATTTGGCCAACACCTATCTCTTTAAAATGAAAATGTCTAAACGTCTCAAGATGGTTTTCTTCATGGGAAATTCGAAGAGCTGTCTACGCTTCCCTGTATCCATGCTGTGGTATATTCATGGCACTTTCTTTGGTGAGACCTGTAATAGCCTCCATATCACCTGCTTTTCACAAGGAAAACGTCTCTGCAACGCCTTATCACAAGATGTTATCCATTTACATGTGCGGATTTTTGCATCCGCGAGGACAGGCCACAACATAAGGAACATCGAGGTGATCCAATCCACACCGGTTCTCTCTAATAACCATTTCCCAGTCTCGCTCTCCTTGAAGATGCTGGAGACTCTAACCATCCTCTCCCTTTTCGTCCTCCTCTATTCCGTTCCAGGGACGAGCGGGCAAAATCTTTGTCCCGATACTATTGATATCTTCCCCTGCACTTGTTCCCATGCTGGAACCGATCCCAGTGTGAATGTGGACTGTTCGGAGGCGAACTCGAGTGAAAGCATCCACTCTGCCTTCAATGACGTTGCCTGGCCCTTCCAAAACCTCACGTAAGCCGATGCTATGAGCAAGGAAAGAGCTCCATGCACACGAAGCAGAATTAACGTAATGCCAAGTTTCAGGAAAGCATTCATTCTTTCACATCCCAGTCGTCGTTGGGTAACAATAACGGAAAGTACAGCCGCCAAGTGAATACAAGATGATTCCCAGCTTTCGACGTTCGTTTTTCGCAACGAAAAATGTCAGGATGCCTGTGGAATACACATACTATAGATAAAGAGTTTCCACGGAATAAGTTTTACACAGGAAAATACCTCTTTCCATGAAATTTCATTTCCGTCCCTTCGTTCGATTTTTGGATAATAGATTCCTTGGCTAATTAATATCTCAACGCTTTCGTGATGGTTCTTGCAGCAAACTCACGTTAGATATTTAGGTGTGCCCTCCAGGGCAAGATTAGGCGGGCGAGGAATAGGGGGCTGTTGCCGTGGGCCTCATTCTTCCAGGGGGACCCCGAGGGAAATTAAAAACATTAATTATTTTTGTAAAGCAGCGGGAGGGGGAAATGGTGCCCAGGGAGCCCCTCCGCCCCCCCACAACAAGAATTCGCTTGTCCCTGGTCTCACAACTTCTTGATCAGGGAGTGGTGCTCCCAGCAAAGAGCGATTGTGTTTTGGACTCTAAAGAAAACAGTCTAATATTTAAAACATGTCTCTCACAATGTAATCCTCTGGGTCAGATGGTTCATTAATTAAAATCACTGTGGTACCCCAATGCAGCTGCAATTTAATAAAATTCTCAATGTGTTTGTAGACAGTTTACTCTGGCAGAGAATTGGAGAATCCAAGCGTTACCCGGAGGAGTTTTCGGTGATGTCAGTTTCGAGGAAATCTTCGTCGTCGTGACCTCCGTGGCCACCATCCACCCCATGGCCTTGTTACCCTCGAAAGATCGCCTTAGGGGGTTGAATATCAATTTAGGCACCCTGGAAGAATTCCCTTGGGAGATCCTCCCGCAACTTGTCAACCTCAAAAATCTCCAACTGCGGTTGAATGCATTGACCAGTTTGCCGCTACTTCAAAGTGCAAGTCTCGAATACTTCACCATCAGTGACAATGAAATATCTCACGTCGAGGCTGGATGGTCTCTCCCAAACCTCAGAGTTCTCAGCTTGAGTAAGTGCGAAAGCGTTGAATGTTCGACTAAAAAATTAATGACTTGGTACATATCGTCGAATATTTTTTTCGAGTTGGCAATAAGGATAGATGTACTCCTATTATAGTGGAAGACGCGCATGCGAATTGCGATGCAGATCCTCAAGGGCTCATATCTGCGACCGAATTTTGAAACAGACTTTGAAATGACAATTTCGACGCGAATTCGACCCAAAAGAGCTCCGCATGAATCTTGTTCATATCTGCCTGCTTGACAATTTTCGCTTTCGTCAGGTTCACATTCATCTTAGTCATCGACGTACGACGAAAACGTAACAGACGGAAACAGGATCACGCGGACGCATGGACACACAGACGAACAGAACGGGATCGTCAGTGGTCTCTCTCCGCTACCCATGCGTTACCTATGGTCCTCATTGGAAGCACCTTCGAGACGGAGGCGCGCAGGTCTCCCATTCTCATTGAATTCGTGTGTTAGCCAGAAGACTGGTGATATAGGGTTGCAGTGAATGTGAGACTGGAGCCAATATGTGCTTCAACGCCTTAGGCCTCGAGATCTGCTCGAGGGAACGTTTCCTTTTCTTGCCTAAAAAGTTAAGTTTCTTGGGGACAGCATACATAACTGCTAATGAGTTAGTTGACATTGGGAAAAATAAATTCGCTGTGGACGCGCCTTCGTGGCTTTACAATCCGAGTAAATCCAATACATTTCCAGTATCTGGGTTCCATGGGCACACGTACCAATTCGGCGAAGCTCCTTTTGAGACCATGGGTATTTTTCCCTTTGGATTTTTGTTTTAGACATTGTGGTTGGTTGTGTAAAGTGTCAAGGAAATCTTGAATCTCGAAAAAGCGGTGAATTTTCGCCCGAATCATCTCATTGAAATTATTCCAATGTCCAGCGCCTTTTATATCACCACTGACGGATCATTTTTCCTTGTTCGAAAATTTTCAGCGTTACCCATTGCCACTAATCACTCTCTCTTATCGTCCCCACTAATGATTCTCCCAAGAAGCTGTCAAAACATAAAGAAAGCCCCCTAGGGGATTGTAAGCAATGGAGCTTCTTTTTTTTAAAGCTAACATCAGACAAGTAAAGTATCCTTTCAATTTGAACTGCCCTTCGAAGGTTCACGCCTGACAAAGTCGATCACACCCTGTTCTCTGATGCGAAGCGTTTCCATGTGGAAACGAATTGGATCATCTAATATAACAAGCTCTCATGAAAAGGAATCAATAGTCCGTGATGATTTGTACTTGCCCACCATGTGCAAGTCCTCGATGCACTTCGCAAAATCATTTTCAAAAGATACTATTATGGACCCCTGCATCTAAGATGCTTTAATGTATTTACAAGGTGAAATTGATCATCTTTCCCTTTTAGTGAATTAGTTCAGTAATATTATTTCATTTATTTTGCACTTCACCAGCATTTCTAGAAAAAAAAATTGGATTCATTGCTACTTCTCCAGGTTGTAATCCTATCCCAGATGTCCCAGTTGGATTCTTCAGCGATATGGGAAAATTAGAGGAATTTTATTGTGACTACTGTGCCCTAGGACCAACACTGTCGACCAAGTCTTTTGGCATTCAGCAGCACAAATATGAAAGAGATTGACATAAACCGCAACTCAATCTCAACCCTGGATATGGATGCGATCACAGGTATTATCGATTGTTTGCATTCGCATCGAGTGCTCTTGGTGATCTTCATTCCCATTGCCAGCATGTCATTGGGTGCAGCGCAAGTGCCACGTCACGTTCTTTCTTGTTCAAGATCGTGTCTTGTCTCCATTCCAGGTTTGCAGCCCAACACGCTTGTACTTATTTGGAGTAACGAAATTCGGGAATTGACGGAGGTATCCTTCCGCCCCTTGCTGGAGGTGCTCTCACTGGGCACTGGGTACATCGATATACGTTGGGAGATCCTGCTTGACCACAATGCTCAATGACGTAGTCTTTCAGCCCAACCCTTCTGTTTGTCTGTATTGCAGCTAACCCCGTGAAGTGTGACTGCAGTACAGCATGGGTAGTGCTCAATCCTTCCTTTTTGGGAAGCGTGTGGGGTAGATGCACAGATGGAACGTATTTTGAAGACTTGGATCCGATCATTTTTGAAGACTGCGCTAGGAGCAAGCCTACTTCAGTAGGTGACTATTCCCCTTCGATAGAGTCCAGAATGAAGTAAATGTGGAAACATGGTGGAATAAATTGTTTTTGTCCTTGGCTCCATGAATCTGTCTCGAAATATAGGGATAACAAATGTCCGTGTTCTTTGGTTCCTTGTAAATGATGCTTGCCGCGACACGTGGCAAAGTACTTAACACTCCTGCGAACGACGATCTTGATTCGTCTCTTTGACTTTCTCTTCAATTCTTTTCAAAATTTCAACGTTTTAACCAGTTAATTTGGGAGTCCCGTCTGTTGTGACACTAGTCGAATTTTCCTGAGGCAACTTTAATCTTTCGATGCAGATTCTCCAGTCCATCAGCAGATCCTGTCGTTGAGATTTCATAATCAGCAATTCATCAGTGATTTCAAACGTGTTGTTGATGCCCCTTACAAAAATATGTAGCGTCAACCTCTTCGACACATCGTCGTACTACTTGAAAACTGCGACGCAATGGTGGCAAATCATGCAGACTGCATTCGTATCCACGTCCGTGAAGAAATACGTCGTCGTCCACTTCTTATTGAATATTCAACATCCACTGTCGACTTTACTCTTCTCGGAGTCACACATATTGCAACGGTAAATATATTTGAAATGTCACAGTCAGGAATACAAATCAGCACGAAGCAAATGCAGTCCTGCTACTAGTCCCACCCTAGATTCCGCGAGCCACCAATTTAAAGGGTGGGGGTGGGTCACCTTTCCTGAATATTGCTCTATGGCGAAGGTGCTGCATAGATATCGCATTGCTCCTTCCCGCCCTTCTTTCACCGTACTCTGACTGAACGAATATCTTTGAAATGCATCTACTTACATAGGGTCTCTTATCGTATCGAGGGGAACGAACTTCAACTAGTTTTTTTTTTCTACACCTCCCTTCACTCTCTGTGTTCTGCATCCATCTCCTCGAGACATCGGTGTGGTCATGCCGTTTCCAAAAATTGCCATCGTGCGAATAAAAAAAAATTTTCAAAGGTAATTTGGCGCATTTCACTATGATTCTCTTGCGCCTTTCTTCTTTTTCATTTGTGCTTCTCGACGCACACAAATGAGATTAGTAAGGTGACTAATAATAACATGAAAAAGCCGTATCTCGGTGTCATACTCGGGGAGATGTTGGAACTCCGCCGCGTCGGAGCCCCGCGCTTCCCAGGAAGTCGGAGGACGATCAAGGCCATGCTGCAGTCGCACGCGATCGGGTTCTCTGGAATGAGGAAGAACGAGTAACGTCGGAGATGCAATAAGAAGTCGTAACTGCTATCGGGCGTGATTCTAGAACTGGCGAACGTACTTTCTTAATCTATTACTTGAAGTCTGCTGCTTCCAAAAACCAGCTGGATAAAAATTTTCTTTTGGACCGATTGCATCATAATACTTCCTACGCTTGTCAAAACATTTACCTTTCCGGTACGTCATACTGGATTCGCAATAGAATGCAAACGTATTTCGTTACAATAAAATGGATCGGGCACTTCATATTCCTTCTCTCTTTTTTTTCGAATTGCAATGCAAGAGGTAGAAAAGGCTTTTGAATTTCTTTGAATCTAATGCAGAATTGAGAGTACGCCCATCTGCCCCAAACTCCACCAGGAAAAACGTCATTCCTCCCCCAATCACATCGAAGCATCCCGATCGTACCCTATCCCTACGCATCCTCAAAGGCAGCCCGAGAACGAGCGCCGTCCATTGTCATCCGCCTCCCGAGAGGCATCACAATGCAGAGAGAACGGCTGCGGTCCCAGAGCGACTCGACCTCCGGCCATGGGGTCGGAGGACTCTCCCCTCTGCTTTCTCAATTGGTCGAAAGAATGACCTAGGTATATGTAGGCGGGAGAGCCTGCAATGCACGACATGAAACGGGTAAGTGCAATAAATGTTATTCTATATCTTTGTTTCACTTCGAAACGCCGTGCAAAGAGGTCGAAACGGCACATACAAATACATAATTGAAAGCACGCACACGCGAAGGAAAGAACGCGTCGGTCAGCTCAAGGCGGCACGCGCTTGTGCTCGGCAACCAGCAATTCTCCTGCTCGTGGAGATTATACAATTCGCACCTGCTAATTCAGAGGTTGAGTCGTGCCTGGATTCATTTTTTAATTTGTGGTCGTAAAGCTTTCCTAGAAGGTCGTGGGCAACGATCTGATAACTCCAAGTCTGGGAATCGCGATAGTGACTACCCATTCTATTGAGGGCGTAGACCAATATGAAAACCGAGGAGATAGTCCCAGACGTAATGCCTTAGGTTCAGCAAGAAGATGTGAACTGAGTTTCATCACCACCCCCCACCTGGAATAAGACGCACTCTCTGGGTGTTCTCAAGAGGGCAAGTGCCCTAGTGACCGTGAGGCCATCATTGACGGGGTCGGATGTCCTTTATGGTACCGAGCTAGGACACGTCAACTTCGCGTTCCAACTACCTGCCTAGGGTCATTAGGGGCTTCCTTGGCTATTTCATTCCGAAATGGAAATTTAACATTTGTTTCATGTACGCCTGCTATTCATGATCGATGGGGGTTCGCTAGCGGCATCTAGCGGCGGCGGATTAAAGTATTGGTCTACAATCAATCACTCCCCTTTCAGAGGGGTAGTAGGCTTTTACCGTGACGATATATAAGATGTCTTGCAGTTTATTTTACCTAATCATCATACCCGTTGAGCAGAAAATTCGAAGTCTCCTTTGTGTGAAGACCCTGCCAGTAAAGCTGCAAGACCGGCCAATCCCAATCGAACTCGAAGACTGGCTATCAACAGAGTGATATTCAGTATATGACATTGCCACGAAATATTCGAAAATGCAAATGATAAAAAAAGCCAAAGGCAACCCACTTGATGAATTTCTAATTTAACTCAAATTCTTTTACGAATTTTCTATCATACAGTACATTTCTGGGCTAACATGCCCCAACTGTTCATTTTTGCAAAACCCATTGACTTGTGAGAAATTAACCATCTGAGGGAACCATCTAACCTTGTCCTTTTTGCTCTGCAAAAAACAGTGACGTGGCTATCGTGTTCGTCATGTATAAAATTATCCTGACTCCGATGGACGTATTTCACCCTTACCGTGACGTTTGTGACTATCATTGTCTACCCACATCCATTATCGTCTGCTGCTCCATTCCTGTACCAGCATTTTTCTCCTTCCTAACTATCTGAACTGATGGACCTGGAATAACACGAATATACGGCAATCAACTTTACCGAATACGACGATGCGACAGTTTTCAGGGTACCATGACCATTGATAATGGTAATGTCCAACACAAGCCGAGCAACAGGAGGTGAGAGCGAGGTTCTCATCAACCGATACTCTTGACCGTTCCTAATTTCCAACTCTGGGTGATTGGAACATATTCCTTAAGCTTTTTTGTTCTCTTCATGTGTTAGTCTATACTGCTGTAATGCCGTAGGTGCCAACTGAATTTTCTTGGGGGGGGGTTGTAAAATGGTTATTTGGCCAACACCAATCACTTTAAAATGAAAATGTGCAAACGTCTCAAGTTGGTTTTCTTCGTGGCACATTCGGAGAGCTCTTCCCTGTATCCATGGAGTGGTATATTCTTTGCACTTTCTTGGTTGAAACCCGTAATAGGCTCCATATCACCTACTTTTTCACAAGGAAAACGTCTCTCTGACGCCTCATCGCAAGATGTTATTCATTTAGGTGTACGGATTTTTGCATCCGCGAGGACAGGCCACAACATAAGGAACATCGAGGTGATCCAATCCACACCGGTTCTCTCTAATAACCATTTCCCATTCTCGCTCTCCTTGAAGATGTGGAGGCTCTGACCTTCCTCTCCCTTTTCGTCTTCCTCTATTCCGTTCGTGGGACGAGCGGGAAAAATCTTTGTCCCGATCCTACTGCTATCCTCCCCTGCACTTGTTCCCATGCTGAATCCGATCGCAGTGTGAACGTGGACTGTTCGAAGGCGACCTCGAGTGACGACATCCACTATGCCTTCAATGACATTACCTGACCTTTCCAAAATCTCACGTAACCTGATGTTATGAGCAAGGTCGATGAAAGAGCTCCATGCACACCAAGCAGAATTAACGTAATGCCAAGTTTCAGGAAAGCGGTCGTTCATTCACATTCCAGTCGTCGACAAGTAAGAATAAAGGATTGTGCAGCCGCCTAGTGTACACCAGATGACTCCCAGCTTTCGATGTTCGTTTTTCGCTATGAAAATTGCCAGGATGCCTGTGGAAAACACATACTAAAGAGTTTCTTGCAAGCGTTTCTGTCAGCGCGCACGGTCATTCTGTGACTCGATGGTTTTACAGAAGAAGTTTTACAAGGAAAAATACCTCTTTCCATAAAATTTCATTTCCGCCCCTCCTTCGTTCGATTTTTAAATGATCGATTCATTGGCTAATTAAAATCTCAACGCTTTCGTGATGGTGCTTGCAGCAAACTCACGTTAGATGTGTTCTCCAGGGCAGGATTTGGGGGGCGGGGAGAAGGGGGCTGTTGGCCGTGGGCCTCATTCTTCCAGGGGGACCCCGAGGGAAATTAAAAACATTAAGTATTTTTATAAAGTTGCGGGAGTATCTCCCAAGGGAATTCTTCCAGGGAGCTTAAATTGATCCTCGACCTCCAAAGGCGATCTTTCGTGGGTAACAAGGCCGTGAAATGGAGGCTGGCCACGGAGGTCAGGACGACGTACTGCTATCCTCCCCTGCACTTGTTCCCATGCTGAATCCGATCGCAGTGTGAACGTGGACTGTTCGAAGGCGACCTCGAGTGACGACATCCACTATGCCTTCAATGACATTACCTGACCTTTCCAAAGTCCAAAGTTTCCAAAGGGGGGGGGCTATTGGGGGGGGGGGGCCCAGGGAGCCCCCCCCCAAACAGGAATTCGCTTGTCCCTGGTCTCGCAACTTCTTGATCAGGGAGTGGTGCTCCCAGCAAAGAGCGATTGTGTTTTGGACTCTTAAGAAAACAGTCTAATATTTAAAACATGTCTCTCACAATGTAATCCTCTGGGTTAGTAGGGCTCATTAATTAAAATCACGGTGGTACCCCAATGCAGCTGCAATTTAATAAAATTCTCGATGTGTTTATAGACGGTTTATTCTGACAGAGAATTGGAGAGTCCAAGCGTTACCCGGATAAGTTTTCGGTGATGTCAGTTTCGAGGAAATCATGCAGCAGGACTGGAGGCACCGGTCGGAGGTAAAGTGCCGGAACAATGGGTGCTTTCTAGCGGAAACCTCCAGCTCCTAGTTAAATTCGAGGGACCTTCTTAAGGGAACCCTCTATGAGGGCGTTGAAATCAACCTCAAAAAGCTCGAACTGCGGATGAATGCATTGACCAGTTTGCCGCTACTTCAAAGTGCAAGTCTCGAATACTTCGTCATCAGGGACAATGAAATATCTCACGTCGAGGCTGGATGGTCTCACCCAACTCTCAGAGTTCTCAGCTTGAGTAAGTGCGAAAGCGTTTAATGTTCGACTAAAAAATTAATGACTTGGTACATATCGTCGAATATTTTTTTCGAGTTGGCAATGAGGATACATGTACTCCTTTTATAGTGAAAGACGCGCATGCGAATTGCGATGCAGATCCTCAAGGGCTCATATCTGCGACCGAATATTGAAACAGACTTTGAAATGACAATTTCGACGCAAATTCTTCCCAAAAGAGTTCCGAGCCCCCTAGGGGACATTAAGCAATAGAGCTTGTTTTTTAAAGCTAACATCAGACAAGTAACGTATCCTTTCAATTTGTGCTGCCCTTCGTAGGTTCACGCCTGACAAAGTCGATCACACCCTCTTCTCTGATGCGAAGCGTTTCCATGTAGAAACGTATTGGATCATCTAATATAACAAGCTCTCATGAAAAGGAATCAATAGTCCGTGATGATTTGTACTTGCCCACCGTGTGCAAGTCCTCGATGCACTTCGCAAAATCATTTGCACAAGATACTATTATGGACCCCTGCGTCTAAGATGCTTTAATGCATTTATTAATACAAGGTAAAATTGATCATCTTCCCCTTTTCGTGAATTAGTTCAGTAATATTATTTCATTTATTTTGCACTTCACC
>CAJPEV010002211.1:0-19140 GCA_905338385.1 Darwinula stevensoni | reverse complement strand
GGAACTCCGCCGCGTCGGAGCCCCGCGTTTCCCAGGAAGTCGGAGGACGATCAAGGCCATGCTGCAGTCGCACGCGATCGGGTTCTCTGGAATGAGGAAGGACGAGGAACGTGGGAGATGCAATAAGAAGATGTGACTGCTATCGGGCGTGATTGCGGAACTAGCGAACGTACTTTCTTGATCTATTACCTGAAGTCTGCTTCTTCCAAAAAACAGTTGGATAAAAAAAATGTTTGGACCGATTGCATCATAATACTTCGAATACTTCACATCGAAGCATCCCAATCGAACCCTATCCCTACCCATCCTCAAAGGCAGCCCGAGAGCGAGGGCCGTCCATTGCCATCCGCCTCCCTAGAGGCATCTCACCGTCCCAGAGCGACTCGACCTCCGGCCATAGGGTCGGAGGACTCTCCCCTCTGCATCCTCAATTCGTCGAGAGAATCACCTATGTACATGTCGGCTGGGGAGCCGGGAATGCACGAACTGAAACGGGTGAGTGCATTAAATGCGATTTCAAAAGAACATGAAGCAATTAATATTAGCAGGATGATGAAAGAGATATAAAATTATAATATTTAAGTTTTTATACTGCCAGAAGAAATTATATTAATGCATATGACGTCATACCTGGGACTGCATGCGATTCCGGGGTTCCGATGATGCTGTAATCTAAACACAGATTCTGGAAAATCTCACCATGGAGCTCAAATGGGTCGTTTGACTAAGTCGGTCCCAAGCCGCATTTCGAAAAGGAAAATTCTTGCTGGGTCTCCACGTCCTCAAATAATCCAAGTTGAATCTCCGATATCGGATTAGAATCCGTCCAAGTCCATATGCACTATGGGAGCATGAAAAAAGCTCCAAGCCGCATTTCGAAAAGGAAAATTCTTGCTGGGTCTCCACGTCCTCAAATAATCCGAGTTGAATCTCCGATATCGGATTAGAATCCGTCCAAGTCCATATGCACTATGGGAGCATGAAAAAAGCCTCAATTTCGCGGGCGTTAATATGTCACAATATGTCGGATTTCTCCCTGATTGCAAATTTCTTTAGCTGAGATACCGGTTGCTTCAAGTTAAGCGCCAACAACCTTACCTTCAGCGTGGAAATTTGATTCACGGCATAAAATACAAGATTTTTTAAATTATAAAATCACATCTCAAAAGATGAGAAGGTTTCTTTTTTTTGTTCAAAACATCATGTCTCAAAAAAATTAACGGCCAACGTTTCCTGGCAGCCATGGTCGACCACGGAATCTTATTCACCATTAAGGACTTGGGATGGCACGTATCAAAAATGTATCCGCAGTCGTCAGTATGGAGGAATCCCCCTGGTAGGGGGCTTTTTTCGCCTGAGAAACTAAGCATTCATTCCATATCACTCTCTTGTAGATTCATGTGACTATTTCTCAACTCCGGAACTATCAGGTGCGACTATTCACGTGCGATATGGAGAGAAATAAGGGACAGTCTGGTTATTAATATTCCATCCAGTCTTTCCTTCGCGCCGGTCCCAGGGCATTCGCCTTCTGTATGAATGAATACTCCACATTCCTCCTTCATCCTCCTTCTTTCCATTCCTGGGCAGAACATATGCGCGAGGCCGGTGACATCCTTTCTTGCACTTGCGCCGGAGCAGATGAGGGCAGTGGGAGGGTGGAGTGCTCCGATGCGACGCTCCGATTGTGAGCGAGACTGAGAAATGGGTTTTAAGGAAGACCGGTGAGCCTTGGATCACTTCGATGTTTCTTTTGCAGTGAACTGGACCTGTCCTCGCGGATGTGATGATCCGCACATTTTCGACATGGATAACATCTTGTGATAATGCGTTGGGGAGACGTTTTCCTTGTGAAAAAGCAGGTGACACGGAGCCTATTACGGGTTTCATCCAAGAGAGGGCCATGGATATACCACAGCATGGATGAAGGGATGAGAAGGCAGCTCTCTGGATTTGAGGACTTTATGACAAGGGGATTGTACTATCACAGGGATGTTCAGTCATCGCCTGTCTTCCTGTTACTACTTCGGAAGCGCTAAAAGCATAACGAGGGAGGCAGAGGGGTGTTTTTGGCTGAAGCCACCTTACAAAGTACCCAAATTGTAAAAGTGCTACGAGAATTCCCATACATCACTGCCCGTTCTGTCCATGGCGTTGAGCGGCCAGAAGTCCGAGGTTGAAAGTCCCTGCCGTAAAGGCTTAGGTCAGGGTCGCGACATATATGCCACACTGACGTATGCTCCGTCGGAGGTGAAGTTGGTTTCACCTTCCCCCCCTCCCCCGGCATTAGGATGCACTTCCTGAGTGTTCTCGAATGGGCCAGTGCCCTCGTGACCGTGAGGCCATCATTGACGAGGCCGGAGGTCGTTTAAGGTTCTGAGCTAGGACACGTCAGCTCCTCGTTCCAACTACCGGCCTAGGATCACTAGAGGCTTCCTTGGCTATTTCTTTCTCAGATGGAAATTTAACTTTTTGTTTCACGTACACCTGCTATTCACGATCGAAGGGGCTCGCTAGCGACATCTAGCGGCGGTTGATTAAAGTATCTGTCTTTCGTTAATCACTCCCCCTTTCAGAGGAGTAGTAGGCTTTGACTCCCTTTCCTTGACGATATATAAGATGTCTTGCAGCTCATTTTTTTTTCGTAATCATCGTACCCGTTGAACAGAAAATTCCATGTCTCTTTTGTATGATCGGGGTTCTCTTGAATGAGGAAGAACGAAGAACGTGGGAGATGCAATATGATGTAACTGCTTACGGGCATGATTGCGGAACTGGCGAACGTACATTCTTGATCTATGATCATGAATATGAAGCAATGAATATTAGCAGTAAGATGAAAGAGATATATATGACATTTGTGTTTTCTTCCTGCCAGAATAAATTATCTTACTGCATATGACGTCGTACTCGGGATTGCATGCGATTCCGGGTTTGCCATGATGCTGTAATCTGACGGCCCCAAGCCGCATCTCGAAGAGGAGAATGCTTGCAGGGTCTCCACGTCCTCGAAGAATCCGTGTTTGATCTCTGATATCGGACGAGAATCCGTTCAAATCCATCTGCGCTATTGGAGCAGGAAAAAAAGGATCAATTTCGCAGCCGTTAAAATGTCACAATGTGTTGGGCTTCACCCTTATTTCAAATTACTTTAGCTGTGATGCCGGTTGCTTCAAGTTAAGCGCCAACATCATTTCCTGCAGCGTGGAGATTTGATTAACGGCATATAAGACATGATTTTTTAAATTGTAAAGTCATATCTTAAAAAGATGACAAGGATTTTTTTGAAAAAAAATGTCTAAAAAAATTTAACGGCCAACGTTTCCTGGCCGTCATGGTCGACCATGGAATCCTATTCACCATGGAAGTCATGGGATGAAACTTATCAAAAATGTATCCGCGTTCGCCAGTATGGGGGAATCTCCCTCGAAGGGGATTTTTTTCGCCAGAGAAACTAAGCTATCAATCCCTAGCTCTCTCTCATAGATTCATGTGACTATTTCTCAACTCCGGAACTATCAGGTGCGACTATTCACGTGCGATATTGAGAGAAATAAGGGACAGTCAGGGAGTTTAGTATGGACTCCAGTCCTCCCTTCGCACCTGTCGCAGGGCCCTCGCCTTCGGTAGGAATGAATCCTCCACATTCCTCCTTCTTCGTCCTCCTCGCTTCCATTCCTGGGCCGAAACCATGCTTGATGCCACTGACATTCTTCCCTGCGCCAGAGCAAATGTGGGCATTGGGTGGGTGGACTGCTCCGATGCGACGCGTAGCGGTCGGATTTTCGTCTGGTCCAGCGCCTTCGAGGAGTTCTCGTGGGACGGCTTGAGGCGTTGGCGAGGTTGGAGTTCCTCGGGCTGGAAGAAAATCGATCACGTTGGGACCTTTCAACAGCTCCAGTCTTCCGTATCTTGCGATTGTCGTTAATCAAATCACCACGCTGCAGGTTGGGCCGTTGGCACTTAACTTGAAGCAACCGGCGTCACTGCTGAGGTAACTTGGAATCATGTGGAAGCCCGATATATAGTGACATTTTAACGGCTGCGAAATGGAAGCTTTTTTCATGTTCTGATTACGCAAATGGGCTTGAGCGGATTCACCTACTATAAGGTTAGGCTACAGCCTCTAAGTCCAGCCAAAGGACCTCCTGCACCTCTGCGACTTTCATAAAAGGAGAAGCTCTACGTTGGATCATGGCTGAGTTAAGTTACCACTTACAAAGGTCTTAGACCATTTCAATTAAAGCATCATGACAACCCCAGAATCACACGTAATCCCAGGTAGGACAGGACTGAAAAAGATTTTTTTTCAACAGAGTGATATTCATTATATGTCTTCCCCAAGAAAGATTCGAATTTGCTAATAATAAAAAAGCCAAAGGCAACCCACTTGATCAATTTCTAATTTAAATCAAATTCTTTCACTCATTTTCCATCAAAAATTTATGGGTCAACATGCCCCAACTATTCATCTTTGCAAAACCCCTGGTTTGTGAGAAATAAACCATTTGAGGGATCTATCACGTCCTTTTGCTATGCAAAAAAAAGTGACGTGGCTATCGTGTTTGTCATGTATAACATCATCCTGACTCCGATGGACGTATTTCACTCTTACCGAGACGTTTGGGACTATTATTGTCTACCCCTGTCCATTCTCGTCTGCTGCTCCATTCCTGTACCGACATTTTTCTCCTTCCCTACTATTTGTACTGCTGGACGAGGAATAATACGAATATACGGCAATCAACTATACTGAACACGACGATACGAATTCCTATACGATTGTTTTCAGGGTACCATGACCATTGATTATGGCAATGTCCAACACAAGCGGAGCAATAGGAGATGAGAGTGAGGTCATACACCGATATTCTTGGACTTTCCTAATTTCCAACTCGGGGTGTTTCGAACATGTTTATTAAGCTACTTTGTTCTCTTCATCTATTAGTCAATACCACTGTAATGCCGTACTTCCCAACTGAATTTTCTGGGGAAGGGAATCGAAAAATGGTTATTTGGCCAACACCTATGATTTTAAAATGATAATGTCTGAATGTCTCAAGTTGGTTTTCTTCATGGCAACTTCGGAGAGCTATCTACTCTTCCCTGTATCCGTGGTGTCGTATATTCTGGGTACTTTCTTTGTTGAAACGCGTAATAGGCTCCATATCACCAGCTTTTTCACAAAGAAAACGTTTCCCCAACGCCTCATCAGAAGATGTCATCCATTTGCATGTGCGGATTTTCGCATCCGCGAGGACAAGTGCAGTACACCGCGTAAGGAACATCTAGGTGATCCAAACCACTCTAATAACCACTTCCCAGTGTCACTTTCCTTGAAGATGCTGGAAGCTCTGGTAGATGAAGCCAATCATCACCATTGGTTCTCCATGAACGAGATAGTTTAAGTAGATGAATATCCAAGAAAGACCTCGATATCAATTATATTCCTGATTATTTTCCATCGTTTCAATTCATGAATTTTAATTTAGTTTTTTTTTTTAAGTTGAGAAGCTCTCGTTCTTCGAGTGCAAAACTTGAGTTGTCCCCTCCTTCAGGAGAGTGCTGTTTGATTTGTACGTATTTTAGATAAACAGAATATGTAATGGAGAATGCATTCACCGAAATTAATGTCACTGCCACCACTCGCGCAGGGAAATGCAGGGTCGGAAGTTTGTGTCCAGCCCTCTCTTCCAGCAGATCAAGAAAGGTCTTCAACCGCTCAAGAGGCATTCTCACGGACTCAGGAGAAAAACACTCTTTGTATTAGGTGATAATATTTTCTTCTGCACTCAGAATAAAGTGAGCGATATCCCAGAAAGGGAGCGAAACTGGAGTAGTCGGTTTTACTCCCTAAAAACGAGGAATTGCAATCGATATCTTCTTCATAAGAGCAAAAGCCAAATGTTTTTAATATCGCGAAACGAATGAGGGAGAGTACTTCTCAAACTAGTAGAAAAAGTTGATGGTTGTTCTCAGGAAATAAAAAGGTCAGGGACATTACTTCCATATTTTTTGGGAGCAAAACCGCTAACTCCACTTTCGCTCTGTTTTGAGGAAATTGCTTTCTTTTCTAAGAGTTTAAGGCCTCGAATTCACCCATCTGGTGACGGGATTTGCTTGCAGGACGTACCTACCAACTGTACCTACAAAAAAAGCAAGAGTGTCGCAGCACGAGCTCTCAAATAGTACACACCTGGTTGATTTGGCTTGGGAGCTCTGCGACCAGTGTGGATGACGCTTCGCAGATGGTCGCAGTGCGGCTTTGTCGCAGCACTACGTAGTCATTGTGCATCGGCCTTCAGGGGGGCAGGGAGAATGGGGCTGTTGGCGTGGGCCTCACTCTTACCAAGTGGGACCCTGAGGAAAATTAAAAACATTAAGTATTTGTGCAAAGTAGCGGGGGATTCGGGAGGCCCTGGGAGCCCTTCCCCCCCACCAGGAATTCGCTTGTCCCTGGTCTCGCAACTTCTTCATCAGGGCCGGGTGCTCCGAATTATAGAGTCAGTGCATGGCGTAATTGAATCTTTTCGAATATCAACATAATAGTCCCAGCGTCTCATTAATGACGCGGTGAGACCATAAGAAGAATCCTTGGTCCATCAACAATCCCCAATGCGTCAGTCTGTGCGTGGCAATGGAGGATTCGTACAGCCCCAGGGGGAAGCTGCAAGAAGTATTCGGTAATTAAGATTGGCGAAAACTTCACTTAACGTTGACATTTCGCTTAACGTTCATTGAAAAATAGAGCAAAGAGGGATTATGTTTTGGACTCTTAAGAAAACTGAATCTAATCGTTAAAGCATGTCTTTCAGAATGTAAGCCTCGGATTCAGTAGGGCTTATTAATTAAAATCACTGCGGTTCCCCAATGCAACTGGAATTTAATCATATTCTCACTGTCAGTTTAATCTGAGAGACAATTGAAGAGTTTCAGCGTTACCCGGAGCAGTTACAGGAAGCATCATGCGCTCATAGTCGTGATGCAACAACCTGAAATGTAAATATGTAGTCCAATGTTTACCGTCAAACGGTAATTTAAGATGTCAATACATCACTCAAAATGAAATCTATGACCATTCATAGTCGCAAAAGTAGTTGTATCAGAAAGAGAAATGTATTTCATGTATAATGCTTCAATATTCAAAACACTCAGAAGGGCTTGAACAGGAAGAGGTCAGTTGATGAGAACAGACAGGAATCCAGACAAAGAGATATACGCTATCGCTGTCATGGTATAAGGAAACTTAGAATTACCTATATGAGTCCGAAAAAATCGATTTCTAGCAAAGACAAATGATACCGTCATTGGTGCCTTATTTCCTTCGTAGCAAATTCAGAGAGCGGTCTGCTTTTCCCTTCATCCATGTTGTGATATATTCATGGCACACTCTCGGGCATAACACGCAATAGGCTCCGTATCCCCTGCTTTTTTTTTTTTTACAAGGAAAACATTTGTCCGACGCGTTATCACACGATGTTATCTATTTCCAACGTGTGGGTTTTCACATCCGCGAGGACAGGCCCATTTCACTACAAAAGGAGCATCGATGTGATCTAATCCGCACCGGTACTCTCTAATAACCATTTCCCAGGCTCGCGCACCTTAAAGATGCAGGTGGCTATGACATTCTTCTCCCTCTTCATATTCTATTCCTTTCTCAGGACTAGCGGGCTAAATCTTTGTCCCAATTCTACTGAAATCCTCCCCTGCACTTGCTCCTATTTTGGAACCGAAGACACTGTGATGGTGGACTGTTCGGAGGCGACTTCAAGCGACGATATCTACTCTGCCTTCAACGATGTTGCCTGGCCCGTCCAAAATCTCAAGTAAGATGATTTTGGGAGCAAGATCTAGGAAAGACCTTGCCCACCAAGCAGAATTAACGTAATGCCAAGTTTCAGGAAAGCATTCATTCTTTCACATCCCAGTCGCTGTTGGGTAAAAATAAAGCCAAGTGCAGCCCCACGTGAAAACACAATCACTCCCTGATTTCGTCGTTCCTTTTTCGTAATTGACAATGTCAGGATGCCCTGGGAAAACGGATAATAAAGAGTTCACTGCAAGCCTTCCTGTCCAACTTGCACGGTCTTTCCGTCACTCGATTGCTTCACGAATGAAGTTTTACACAGGAAAATACCATTCCCCTAAAATGGTAATTCCGTTACTTGGTTCGATGTTTGGACTATCGATTCCTAGACTAATTGAAATTTCAACGCTTTCGTGACTATGCTTGCAGCAATCTCACGTTAGATAGCTAGGTGTTCTCCCTAGGTCCGGATTGAGGTGGAGCGGTAAAGGTGACTATTTCCCCGTGCCTCATTCCTCCAGGGGGAACCCGAAGGGAAATTAAAAATATTAACAATTTGTGTCAAGTAGCGGAGGGATGGGGGGGGGGGGGGTTGGTGCTCTACGGAGCCCCCCTAGGAATTAACTTGCTCAGACCCTCGCTACTTTTTGATACGGCCCTGGTGCTCCAAATTATTGAGTCAGTGAATTGCGTAATTGAATCTTTTCGAAAATCAACATGAAAGTTCCAGCGTCCCATGAATGACGCGGTGAGACCATTATAAGAATATTGAGTCCAACACCACTCCTTAATGCAAGGGAGTCAGTGCGTGGTAATAAAGAGTTTGTACAGCCCCAGATGGGAATTGGAAGAAGTTTCCGCCAATTTAGATTACGGATTTACTGCATATGTTACTTAGCATAACTATCGTGGAAAATTATGCTAAGAGCGATTATGTTCTTGACTGAGGAAAAATGAGTCATATCTTTTAAGCAGGTCCTTCTCAATGGAATCCTCAGGTTCAGTATAGCTGATTGATCACAATCACTGGTGTAACTCAATGCAGCTGGAATTTATTCATTTTCTCACTCTTGTTTCCAGACGGTTTCTTCTGGGAGGGAACTGTCACGTTTCAGTGCTGCCCGAAGGAGCTTTCGGCGATATCAGTTTCGAGGAAATCGTCGTCATCCAGACCTCCGTGGCCAGCCTCCATCCCACGGCCTTGTTACCCTCGAAAGATCGACTTCGGAGGTTGACTATCGAGAAAAGTTTCTTAGAAGAATTACCTTGGGAGATCCTCCCTCAACTTATCAACCTCAAGAAGCTCGAACTGCGGAGCAATGCATTGAACAGTTTGCCAAAACTTCAAAGTGGTTCAGAGCTGGAGAAGGAGTAGAGCCTGTTACCTTATAGAGTGTAGCCCCGACCTACCAGAGAGGGCTTAGAGTCTCAAGAGGCGAACTCATTCACGCTTTCGGAACTTACGATGCTGATTTTTTAGAAGGACTTGGTCCATATCGTCGAATCTTTCTTTCGAGTTGGCAATGAGGATACATGTACTCCTTTTACAATGTAACACGCGCATGCGAATTGAGATGCAGATCCTCAAGGGCTCATATCTGCGACCAAATTTCGAATCAGACTGCTATGAAATGGCAATTTCGTAGTCTCTCTCTCGAGGCGGACTTAGAACAAGTATAGACGGACGAACTGATAAAATCGAAAGCAGTCCTAGTGTTAGTAGAATCAGTAGCTGCATGCCGCTTTTGCATTGTCTACCTTTGTTCTAGTGTGGGACGCATGTACACACAGACGGAAAGAACGGGACCGTCAGTGGTCTTTTTTTGCTTCCCATGCGTTACCCACGGCCCTCATTGGAAGCACAGTCGAGACGGAGGCGCGTAGGTCTCCCATTCTCATTGAATTCGTGTGTTAGCCAGAAGGATGGTGACACAGGATCGCAGTGAATGTGAGACTGGAGGCAATATGTCCTTCACCACCTTAGGCTTCCAGATCTCCTCGAGGGAACGTTTCCTTTTCTTGCCTAAAGAACTAAGTTTTTTTTTGGGATAGCAGACCTAACTACTCGTGAGTGGCTTTCCATAAGGAAGATAAATTCTGTGTGCGCTGTGGACGCGCCTTCGCGGCCTTACGATCAGAGTAATTCATCAATACATTTTCAGCATTTGGGTTCCCTGGGCACACCTACCAATTCGGCGAAGATCCTTGTGAGGCGAGGGGTTTTTCTCCTTTTGGCTTTTTGTTAAAGACATTGTGGTTGGTTGTGCAAAGTGCCAAGGAAATCTTGAATCTGGAAGAAGCGGAGAATTTCGCCCCGAATCGTCTCATTGAAATTATTCCAATGTGCAGCGCCTTTTATATCACCAGTGACAGATCATTTTTCCATGTACGAACATCGTCAACGTTACCCATTGCCACTTATCGCTCTCTCTCGCCGTTCCCAATTATTATTCATCCAAGAAGCCGCTAAAAAGTAAATAAACCCCCCTAGGGAAGAATCGACAACGGAGCTTTTTTTTTAGCTAGCATTAGACCACTTACGAATTCTTTCAATTAGGGCTGCGCTTCGAAGGTTCACGCCTGACTAAGTCGATCATACCATCTTCCCTGACGAGAAGCGTTTCCATGTGGAAACGAATTGGATCACCCTATATAACAAGCTCTTGGAAAAGGAAGCAGAGGTCACATCAATCAATAGTCCGAGATGAGTTCTACTTATACCACCATGTGCATGTAATCCATCCACTTCACAAAATAATTTGCAAAAGAAGTTATGGACCCCTAGGTGTAAGATGAGTTAATGTACTTACAAGGTGAGACTGATCATTTTTCACTTTTAGTGTATTAGTTACGTAATTTGATTTCATTGATTTTGCATTTCACCAGAATTTATAGAAAAAAATTGGATTTATTGCTCCTTCTGCAGGTCACAATCCTGTTTTAGATGTCCCAGCTGGATTCTTCAACGATATGGGAAAATTGGAGGAATTTTATTGTTTCTCCTGTACCTTCGGACCAACACTGTCGACCAAGTCTTTGGAATTCCGCAGCGCAACCATGAAAGTGATTCACATAGATAGCAACTCAATCTCAACTCTGGATGCGGATGCGATCACAGGTATTATCGATTGTTTGCAGTGCCATGGAGTGCTCATGGTGATTTTCGTTCCCATTGCCACTATGTCATTGGGTGCAGCGCAAGTGCAACGTCACGTTCTTTCTTGTTCAAGATCGTGTCTTGTCTCTATTCCAGGTTTGCAGCCCAACACGTCTCTATATTTTGGTAATAATGAAATTCGGGAATTGACGGAGGTATCCTTCCGCCCCATGCTGGAGGTGCTCTCAGTGGGCACTGGGCACATCTCTATACGCGGTGAGATCCTGCATGACCACAATCCTCAATGACGTAGTCTTTTAGCCCCACCCCTCTGTCTGTATTGCAGATAACCCCGTGAAGTGCGACTGCAGCATAGCATGGGTAGTGCTCAATCCTTCCTTTTTGGGAAGCTTGCAGGGTGAATGCACGGATGGAACGAATTTTCAAGACTTGGATCCGATCATTTTTGAAGACTGCGCTAGGAGCGAGCCTAATTCAGTAGATGACTATTCCACTTGGATCGACTACAGAATGAAGTAAATGTGGAAACATGGTGGAAGAAATTGCTTTTGTCCTTGGGTCCATGAATCTGTCTCGAATGTAGGAATAACAAATGAAATGTCCGTGTTCTTTGCTTCCTTGTAAATGATGCTTGGCGGGACACGTGGCAAAGTACAAACACTCCTGCGAAGGACGATTAGGGGGGGGACGAAGATGGATACGCCCTTGATAAGGGTGGGCAAGCGTTTTAACATTTTTGCCATATGACAAAACACTAAAGCCTCCCTAGCCACATGAGCACTGAATACTCGAAGCGAAAAATAAATTTTAAAGTTGTTAACATCTCAGTGGCACACGTGCAGCTGCCCACAGTTCTTTTAAAATGAGTTTTTGGAAGTCAGGTGTCGTTTCTGATACGGAGATTAGCAGCACTGTATTCAAATGCCGGGCATTCATTTTTGTCCTCAACTTTTATTTGTTGCTTTTCGACGAGAACGTTTGCCCGTGAACATAAGTGGAACGGAAGAGCACCGGCATTGTCTTGGCATGTGCTCGCAAGTTAGAGAATTTTTGTTTCATTCAGTGATGAGTTATACCAGAGTTGAACATTTCCTCGTGAGAGAAATCGCACTTTAAGTCGATCGGTTTCGGTTGAAGTTCGTCTGGAGCTTTCATTGTGTCAAAAAGGTATATCGACAAGACTGCGGCTCGAGCTCCTTCTCGATTTTCTTATAGTCGAAATCCCGCCGGCAAAACTCACACGAGTCACTCGACATCTTCCTGTACTCGTCAGCCGTATACACGGCGATACTCTGCAAAGTGGGGAAATGCGAGATCGCGCTGTCCTTCTGGTTCTCGTAAACGGGAGTAGCTCGAATTGGAACGTTTTTAACAGTCGGGTCGAGTTCCTGCGCAGGCACTCCCTTGCCTTGCAGTTTCGGATTCCAGTCGTTGAAATGTGTCCATTGCCGTGGACGTTATGTACGCATAACGTCCACGGCGAAGGCAAAGCCAGAGAGCCAATGTGTGTGTCTTGAACGTTGGAAAATCTTCATCTTTACCCTTCGTTTCCAAAAGAAACATGACGATTCCTTCCTTCAGCTTCCACGCTCTCTTCGTCGCTTTTCCTAAATTAGGCCAACGGAAATTGGTGTGATACGCAATATCGGTGTGCTTCGCAACGAAATCTTCAATTTCACAAAGCACCTCAACGTGGCTGATGCAATGAAGAAATAGTAAATATGATCTGGATTCATCTCTTTGACTTTCTCTTCGATTCTTTTTAAAATTTCAACGTTTTAACCAGTTAAGTTGGGAGACCCGTCTGTTGTGACACTAGTTGAATTTTCCTGAGGCAACATCAGTCTTTCGATGCAGTTTCTCCACTCTTATCAAACAGATCCTGTTGTTTAGATTCCATAAACAGCAATTCATAAGTGATTTCAAACGCGTCATCGATGCCTCTTACAAAAATGAGCAGNATGTTGAATGCGTGATGAACGACAAAAACTACAATTTCATTGTGGCAGAACCTGTGATTGCGTGCGATTCCAGGCTTAAGATTCCACCAGCTAGGACATCCACATCTCGCAAATATGGACTGTTGAATGCCAAGGTACCGTTCCGCAGGGTCGGTCCCAGGTAGCAGGGATAGCAATAAAACTTCTCCAAGGCCGTGAGTCCCTCGAAAAATCCGAGTTGGATTTCCGAAACATTATTCAGATCTGCATGGGGTGAAATACAAGACCCAGCCTTATGATTTGGATATCTGTTCTTATTGCAATATATTATTTTGGTGCTGGGTAAGGCAAAGTAATGCCCGGAATATAGTGTTTTAGCCCTCGTTCAAGACATGACTTTTTGAATTGCGAAGAGCATATACCCTGCTAGGCACCGAATCGAGATTTTCTCGATTTCAAGGGGAAAACACTTTTTTTCGATTTTTTAGATTAAGTGAAATGTACAATAATAGTTCTGGAATCTCCCGTTAGGATTTTAGCAGGCAAACTAACACTACCTGCCTTGCTCCCTTGACAATAGGAGAGAGATGTGCGGTATGCTGCAATGTTTCTCGAATCTTTTTACGTGAAACCGACGTCCATAAATTTAAATAGTCCATGTATTCCAGGCAATTGAAGAGTGCTAACGGATAAGCAATGTTGCATCAGTTGCCGATTCATAAGAAATATGGGAACATACAAATTTACTTTCCTGATCTGGTGATTAATTCCAGGTACCGTCAGAAGGATGGACGCGTATAAAGAAGTTCACAGGATCTCATCATGCCATGAGAAGTCGGCAATGGGAGGAAAGTAATGAGGGAAGAATTGGCCCCGATGGACGGGTGTGGACACATTTTAAGGGCGACTATGGTGGACGAAGGTAGACATATTCTAAGGGCGACTATCACTTTCTTCGAGTACCTGAAGCCCCCCAATAATTTTTGTTCTCATTATCTTTGGGGAGACTTGCGAGACATGGCGGTAATCATAAGAAGAGGAAACTCACAAAGGTTAATATCCTTCAAGTTCGGCATGAACGAGCCAGCCTCCAGCGTGGTTATTGGATTGCCAGCAAGAACGAGTCTCTCCAGACTGGTGCTCTGCACAGGTGGTAACACAGTCAACCAATTATATTTGAAGTCGATCGCCACCAATTTTGTGAAATGCTGCATGTAGTCCCACGGAAACTGTTCCAGGACGCCCCGATTCATGGAGATGTATTCGAGTCGATCTTTGGAAGGCATCAGAGCCGACGGACGGACGCTTACTACTCCGCACCAGTCAGTTCCGATTCCCTCGAATGAGATATCTCCGAACATTCTTTCGGAGATCTCGTGGACGTCAAAATTGTGTCCCAGATGAAATCCCCTGTAAGAGATGTGGAGATTAGTGAAACTGCTCGGAACATTGAAAATTTTCTCTCCCTCGCGAGGCATCTCAATCCGGGAAAAGGAATACCATTCCTTTGCATTTTCTTTTGTAACTATTTCTGAGAACGCTCGGAATTCATTTTCGGCATTCTGTTACTGATGAAATCATATGGAGTTTCAAAAAAATGAAGATTGCTTGCATCGAATTAGACCAACCATTTGAGGACACCAGAGCGAAGAGAGCAAGAGATTATGTCCTCTTTGTTACGGGTGGCGTATCTCTTCCAGCCAGTTCCCAAGAGGTGATTTTTCTTCTGAAAATTACATCCCAATGCTTTCAGGACTATTCCAAAAATGTTTCACACAAAATGAACTAAATAATAGCAGAGACCCTAATCTATGATTACTACTGGATGTCATTGGAAGAAAACATATAGGAGACTCGGGAGAGGGTCAGAACACGTCACGTCTGATTTTGGTCTTCAGATGGCGAAGTCAGAAACATTAATTTTTTTTTGTCTCTTTAAAATTTGTTTTGAATGAGTCTTTAAAACTGACCTGCCCGAACTCCACATGCCGAGTTATTAGTTATAAAGATGGAATGAAGGGTTCATATCAGATCCGCTTCCTAGAATCATTTCCATCTGGAAGAAAGGTGGGTACTTCCATTATATATTCCTTCCCGGTACCAATAGAACGTTTTCTTACATTTCCAGAATGGGAATAGTAAAGAAAAAATGCCATGCATGAGTGAAATTTGATCAATAACGCCTTTCCATCACTCGCTGAGCACCAACTTACTCACGTGAGGTTTGTAACGGGCCAAAAGGCGTTGTTGAAGGCGGAGAAGATGTCGTCGCTTGAGGTTGTATTGAAGCAGCTCACGTACACTTTATCCTCAAGTGCGGAGCAGGCGCAAGGGGAAATGTCTTCCGGATTGGGACATGGGTATTGCCCGGTTGTCGGACGGATGGAAGGGAGAAGGAGGCAGAAAAGGGAGGGAACGACGAAGCGCTTCTGCATCTTGGCGGTGGGAGGAAATCGGTAGGGCAGAAAGAGAGAAAAGCGAACATGAGGGTCTCCGGCGCCGGCGCCTCCTTTTATCTCCAGGCCGCGATTCCCCTTCGTCACGCGTGTGAATCGTCGCACTTGTTGGGGTCAGTGGTGAACAACGCCAGAAAAACGCAAAGTGGAGGTTTTTCATGCGAATAAGCAGAGGATAAACAGGATGTTGCTGGACGATTCGCGCAATCTTCCCTCAGAGGAAATTCCCAGAAAGATAAATTTCCATAGCGGACTTTTACACGAACCGTCCTGAACCTGGAAAGTTTTTTCGTCGAAAGGAGACTTCTCTGGAAGGACTTTCCCCTAACGACCAATTCCTGGAAGAGGAAAAAATCCTAACGAAAAAATACCCAAAATTCCGGAACAGTAGCATTCCAACCAAGAGGCCTGAGAATTAAACGTTGGAGTAGAAAGGTGACGAATCCTTCCAAGTGGGGGGAAGTGGAACCTCTGACATTTTTTTGCCTATAGAAATCGGCTCCTACAGTTTTGTCTTAAAAGGCGCTGGATGGATGATAATTTCCATGGAAGGCCTTTCGAAGGAAGATCCACCCTTTCTTTCAGTGATGTTATCCTCCTTTCCTGACCGCTACGTAAGCCGAGCGACATATTTGTGTTTTGTGTATGACAGAACAACAAGCGAAATGATTCAAGATATGAACTGGGGTTTTCACATAGATCTTCTTCATCATCCGGGATGTGGCTTTCCAAAATTAAATTTAAAGATTCGTCCCACGAAAGGGACTTCCAGGCAACTTCCAGGGAAATTTGGTGATTCACTCCTCTCTTATTCTTCAGGATGGACGAGGAGACCGGAGTTGGCGCAGGACTCGTCAGGGGAAAGTGGCATTGCTACCGTAAATTGAGTGATTTCATGCGCCCGTAATGGAAAATGGGGCTATTCGTGAGCTCTTCGCTACCTGCGTGGACATGGAAACCCATCACCGCGGTTTCCTCGTCGGGTGTCCGTTGTTCAAGACACAGATTTACAGAATTATCTGCTCTTTCGTCACCGTTTGCATCACATTTACTCCTTTGAAAACGTTCACAAACGACGCAAGAAAGCCGACGAGCGCGAGAGTTCTTATAATTTCTCTCTCGTCCTGTAGGATGGACGTTGAGGTATGATACTATTGATAGATTCCGGAGTTTTCATTATCATGATGAGATAGAAGAAGAGGCTCACTTTTTTTTTATCTGTGCACACCCATGTGCTACATAAAAGCACGCCCATGAGAACCGTGAAAGGAAAAACACCTCGGCCGATCGGAGTCTGTCAGGGTCCAGATATACTTCAGGAAGCGGGGGAGCTTATAGAGGTAGGCGACACGACATTAAATTTCCCTTGCATAGAACCTCAGTGCAAATATTTAGTTTCAAATCGAAGAATTGATGAGGAAGAAAGTCTCCATCGTTCCATCGGTGGTCGATGGTAGAGAAGCGGATACCCAATATGCGGACGAGGGAGAAACTGTTGGTGTCGGTCCTGTTACTCGGAGAGTAACAGGACCGACTCCAACAGAAAATCCGAATTTGGATTATTCTTTCAAGAAACAACTGCTGCACGTAGCCCATTGCAGCTTTGATTCCCGAGATTGCACCAAATCGTAAGTACCTTTTACTTCAGAGATTCCTTCAGTGATTTTCAGGACATTTTTTGTAAGTCGTCTTTATTTCCATTGTCTGGCACAAAACAGGAATCACTAATGGCTCTCCAGAAGCAAACCGGTAACAAATATCATGAAGGGATTTTATACTATTTGGCAAAGCATGCAGAAAGGGTAAATACAATAAAATATGGCTATTTTTTGAAATTAGTGTATGTGTTTTTCGAGTCGTGTCGGAACTGCATATATGTTTTGCCTCATGAATTATAATCCCATTCTAGAAAAGTGCTCAAAAGTAAACCTCATGAGTGATTTCCAATAAAAAAAGTTCTCAATATTTAATGTCGGGCTCGGTGGCTACGTCGACTCAAGTACGTCGCTCTGAATCTCTTAGTCGTCTGCTTGACACATTTACTTCCAGAGATTAAAATGAATGGGATTTTCAGCATACTTACTAGGAAGTCTCCAGAGCCATCTTAATAATATCTCTAGAGTAACAATGAATCGTTTTCACGGTGTCTTAGGCTCGAGTAAGCACATACATGCCACACAGGACGTATGGTTGGTGGAAGGCGAAGTCAGTTTCACTTTTCCCCCCGGGAATACGACGCTCTCCCTGGGTGTTCTCGAGTGGCCAAGTGCCCTAGTAACCGTGAGGCCATCATTGACGAGGCCAGATGTCCTTTAAGGTTCCGAGCTAGGACACGTCAGCTCCTCGTTCCAACTACCTGCCTAGGATCACTAGAGGCTTCCTTGGCTAATTTAATTCCGAGATGGAAATTTAACTTTCTCTTTCATGTACGCCTGCTATTCACGATCGAAGGGGGTCGCTAGCGGCATCTAGCGGCGGTGGATTAAAGTATCGGTGTAGGGTCAATCACTCCCCCTTTCAGGGGGGTAGTAGGCTTTTACTCCCTAACCCTGACAATATATAAGATGTCGTGCAGTTCATTTCGTGTGATCATCATACCCGTTGTGCAGAAAATTCGAGTTCTCCCTTTTGTGAAGGCCCTTCCAGTAAAGCTGCAAGACCGGCCAATCCCAATCGAACTCGAAACTTGGCTATGAATGATCCGTGGGAATGAAGTCGGAAAGAAGCCATAACGCGTTAAAGGGAATCGCCGCTGTCTTTCACGACTGCTATGGAAGGAAGAGCTGAGGACAGAGAGACAACCGTGAAGTCGGGGAACGATCCAGCCCAATATGAAGATGTAACTGCTTACGGGCATGATTGCGGAACTGACGAACGTATTTTCTTGATCTATTACTTGAAGTCTGCTGCTTCCAAAAAACAGTTGGATGAAAAAAATTTGGACCGATTGCATCACAATACTTCCTACCCTTGTCAAAACATTCAAATTCTCGCATATCATCCTTGATTCGCAATAGAATGCAGACGTATTTCGTAACAATAAATTGGTTCGGGCACTTCACATTCCATCTGTTTTTTTTTTTCGAGACGCCCTGCATGAAGTCGAAAGGCACATTTAAATGCAGAATTGAGTGCACGCACACCTGCCCCAAACTTCACCAGGAAAAACATCATTCCTCCCCCCCCCCCATCGCATTGAAGCATCCCGATCGAACACTGTCCCTACGCATCCTCAAAGGCCAGCCCGAGAGCGAGCGCCGTAGTCTACTATCCGCCTCCCAAGAGGCATCTCACCGCAGAGAGAACGGCTGCCGTCACAGAGCGACTCGACCTCCGGCCATGGGGTCGGAGGACTCTCCCCTTTGCTTTCTCGATTCGTCGAAAGAATCACCTATGTACATGTCGGCGGGGGAGCCTGGAATGCACGACCTGAAACGGGTGAGTGCATTAAATGCGATTTCATATGGATATGAAGCAATGAATCTTAGCAGAATAATGAAAGAAATATATATGATATTTGAGTTCTTATCCTGCCAGAAGAAAATTATATTCATGTACGAGGGGAGGTCCAAAAGTTCCTGTTTTGACTAAGAAAAAATTTATTAAAAAATTGAACAAGGTATTATTTTTCAATATATTCCCCCTTAAGACGAATGCACTTGTTGGCCCTTTCATGAAGTAGCTCTATGCCCCTTCTGTAGTAACTTTCTTCCTTGCTCTCGAAATGGGCCTCCACAGTGTCTTTCAGCAATTCGTCGCTCTCAAATCGACGACCACGAATGTCCCGCTTCAAGTTAGGGAACAGGTAATAGTCAC
>CAJPEV010002210.1:3315-48591 GCA_905338385.1 Darwinula stevensoni | reverse complement strand
ACACTTCAGCATTCAACTGCATCAACCGGGGAGACATCATTCGTAGACTTATCATAATGAAGGTTCCAAGAAGCTTGCTCGAACTAGTGGTGAACTACCTCTCAGACAACACTCAGTATGTTAAATTGGGTAAGAAGAATTCCGATGCTCAAAGTACGGACAGAGGAATAGTTCAGGGGGGGGTTCTGTCTCCTCAATTTTATTCTTTTGTAACTGATCCACTCAAGGCAACAAAAAAAAACTGCATCATCTTAAAATATGCAGACGATACAGTCATCGTATCCACCATCAACAACAAAGAAGATCTAACGGCATATCGACGAGAAATTGATCAAGTTCAAACCTAGTCGGAAAACTCCGGTTTGTTTTTGAACCCAACAAAATCTGTGGAAATGGTCTTCAAATCAAAGAAAAAGGTCCCTGAGGAATGGCGGAAACAAATAAAAATCGGAGGCTCACTGGTAGCTCAGTTGAACAGTACGAAATACCTGGGCATGACCATAGACACTGGCCTGACTTTTAAGAACCAAGTCGAAGACGTCTACAAGAAATGCTTCTCGAGATCAGTGTTCGCGGTTCGTCTTCTCAGGAATGTTCGTAACTCCAATCAAGCAGTAGTGGACTTCGTGGAATACTGCATCTTGTCTTGTTTATTATATGCCCTACCAATCTATGCTGGATATTTGACCGAGGAAAGCAAACGCTTACTTTTGAAAGCGGCAAGCCTGCGCAGCAGGCTTGCCGCTGTATCCAACATGAACAGCAAGGTCTATGTTACCAATTTTGTCGAGAAAGTAAATTCTCTAGGTACTGCCCTGGCCATGCGCATTTCAAGGAGTGAAGATCATCCTTTGAGACCAGACATACAAAAAGCCATTGGACAACGGAGTGGTCCCGTTACCAGAAATGATATTCGCCATCCCAAAGCCAACACATCCAAGTTTCAAAAATCTTTTTTGTTTGTATTTAAATCTAAAAGAGACTTTTTATCATTGACCTAGTACATAGTCTTTGCTGTAATTTTTGCGAGGCGTCTGACGACCAGAATCCATGGAAAAAAAAAGCAAAAAAGCAAAGCAAAAAACACAACTAGTAAATGATTCTTTACAGCAATAGGGGGAAAATGGAGCAGTCACGATGCATTAATCGATGTCACAATAGGAGCAAATAACTCAATTGGTAAAGTAATATTGTCAGTGAGCTTTCAGCTGAACGTTGACTTCTCACAAAAACTCTATTTGAAGTGCCCCTAAGTCTTAGTCTAAATAAGAACCATGCATTCTTTTATCAGTACTGTTTCCCATGATGGGGTATTCATCCGTGACATTTCAGAAATGCCTGGTAATTTTGGGTGGGATATGTTGTGCGAGACAGCGTACTACATGATTGCTATGCAAAAAGAGGCAACTTTCGCCTATTTATGATGTCAGCCGAAAAAAAAGGGAGCCCTAGGGATCCCACTTACCCCAAGCAACTCTTCCTCGGTTTCTGGATACAATAGCGTGCCCAAGGGAGGGGGGGGGGGGGGGGTTAGGAGTCATAACCCCCCCTTTTTTGGGGTCAATTTTACAAGTTCGATTCTCACGAATTTTTTTATTTGGTCACAAATACAGGATGGGTTATCAGTTTTTTCATTTGTTAACCCCCTCCCATTAGGGTGAGTAATCAGTGTTTCATATCAGGAAATCCGAATGGAATTCGGATTTTCTAATATGAAACACTGATATGAAATCCTGGGCACGCTACTCTCTGGATATATCTGGAAGTCGTCGCCCCGGATTGAAAGGAAAAAAAAAGAAAGTGGCCCCTGGGAGGACTCAAATTTAGGGTGGATTTTTGAACAGAGAACTATCCGATAATGCAGCTTAATTCCAAGGAAAATAGCATGCATTTTAGTTGGAATAAAGCTGCATTATCGGATAGTTCTCTGTTCAAAAATCCACCCTTAGACTTTTCCTTCGTCCTTCCTCCGTTTTGTACTTTCCTTTTTCTTTTTTCCGGGTTCTCGTGGATCCCATAGTCGCACACCTGCAGATTTTGATTTTGGCACTTCACTGTCTGCCGGCCCTTTGCTATCTCTGAAAATCTGTCATTGGTGATATCATTGTGTCATGACTGCCCTAGTACCAACAGGAAAACTCTAATAAAGCCTCTATTTAAAAAAAGGCCTCAAGTTTACTGGCTCCTATCTTTTGAGTAATGAGTCTCCCATAATGCGTATAGAAATAGTGCACTTGCTCATTGCGTAAACCCATGGTGTCCAATACGTTCGCCACTTGCCACATGTGACGAATTGGCCACAGAATTGTGGCGAATTGATGCTCATCATCAGTTATATTTTTTCTTCTAATTTCGAAATAGTATTCAAAATTTTAGTATTGCATATATTTGGTATCATATGTCGAATATGGTGACCTGATCGCACAAGTTTGGTGGACATATCGAAATCCTAATGGACGCCAATGGCCTAAACCATGCCTTTCCGCTCTTCTAGGTAATGAGAAATGTAAGACGACTGTTTTTTATTTATTTATTAGCTACAATAGACAATTGCTATTTTCTTTGAATCTTCGTAATATCTGAAAGTGATTTAGAAGGAATATCCTTGAGGTCATCGCACACTTAATGTGTGATGCATACGATTACGACACGCATGCGGCATGCGTCTGCATGCATCCACATGCATTCGAATGCAAGTGAACCAGGGGCGGATACAGAAATTTTTAATGGGGGGGCGGTTCCCATGTTCCTACCAACCCTCCCCCCGTCTACCACCATTCCACGTCCGTTCGCCTTTTTTATTTTTCATGTGGGGTAAGAACTTGAGTATCTATTTCACTGGCTCCAATAAAATTTAATGCAGATGCTATTTTGAACAAATAAATCAAATGCCATAGGCCATAGGGGGGGCGGTCCCCCCCCATTTATCCACCACTGATGGGAACACGCGTGTACATTGATGCCCACACGCCTTTACAAGTATAAAGGAATCGCAATCACTATGTTTTGAACAGGGTATTCTTTTATTAATTAGAATATATATTTTTCTGTGATGTATTGGATTGGCCTCCCTAACTGACATTAAACTTGGGATTTATCTTTTTAATTTTGTCCCTATATCTGTGGAATGACCCAAATGCGTGAGAGCATGTCATGTTCACGCATGTTCCCTTGCGTTCGAACCCATGTGGATGCATGCAGACACGCAAGCCGCATGCACCACACGGTAAATGTGCGATGGCCTTTACTCCAACATGATACATTTCTGGTAGGTTATCCATCACGCTGTTTTATCTCAGCACGTCATTGGATTTTTGATAGGGTTCCCTGTTCATAGAACCGTTAGGTAATCAAAGAAGAGAGGGTAAAGATAAGGAACAACTCTTGTTCGTCATGTTTGTAAACACTGGTGTTATCTTGCGTGATTCCGCTCTCCGTGGCTCTGAACCGAAGTCATGTGCATTGGATATTGACAGCTCATGTATCGTATCAGCCTGAAATGTCGAGTTTTCCTTATGTTGGCCCATTTCCGATAGCTGATGTAATATTCTTGTATCTTTTCTACAAGCACTAGTGATATGGGTCTCACCAGTTTTACATATCAACTGTTGGTTTTTAAATAAATGAAAAAGGTGTAAGATATTCCAAAGCCCATAACATAACATTACTGGAATAGACCAAACGGAACCAGGCAGCTGGAATCCGTATGCTTGGATCTGAATTTTAACCCAGTCTCCATGTCTTCCTATTATTTTTCAGGGTTTCAAGTATTTATATCTCACGCCAGATGACTTCAAGAAGGTGGCTTCAATGAATTCTGTGAAAGCAGAGCTCGTCGAAGAAGATGGAGAAGCTCGTTACAAGATCACCGACATCATCGGTGAGCAATGTGCAAATACTTTTCCGTGGGAACTTTCGACTTTTGCTGGTGAAGAAAAGCATAGACGGCGAGATTGTCAAAGCATTGTTATACTCTATCGCCGGGGCATTGCAGGGAAGGAGGAGGGACTCGGAGTTGAGAATCTCAAATGGTCAGGGACGATCGCAGGAGAATCTTCGCAAGCATACAACGAAGTAGTGACCATTTCGATGGTGACGTGTCGAGCCATTGGGATCGGAGCGTATCTGGTTCGCCTAGGTCAAAGAGTCGTTCAGGTGGATTCCTCTCACATCATCCTCACTGGATGTGGAGCACTCAATAAGGTAAGAACATCGGTCGGCTGCTCTCATCCAAAGATACGTGAAGCACGAGGTCAAGAAACGATTACCGATTCATCCTAGAAGGTTTTAATTAGTAAGTACGATCCTCCGTCATGGTCTCGAGGTGGTGATGAAAGGAGAATGCCTTGGATGCAACTTCCCATTTTCTCCGCCTCCACCCCTCCTACCGCGCACTACTTGTGTACGGTGTCGAAGATTCAGGATGACATGCACCAGATTCTTTCGTTTTCATAATGGGCGTCCATGGGAAGAAGTTTATCTCTGTTAAACTGATTTTAAACTGATGAAGGGAACATTTTGAGATCAGATTAGTTTAGCTTAACCAGATCCAGTAAATGTCACCCTCAATATTGGCACCATGGAGGGTTACTGCAAGCAATAAATCAATCAAATAATAAAATTCTACCGAATTCTCTTTCTTTCCGCACAAAAACCTTTGTTCTAGTCCAAAAATTGCGAACGTTATTGCCTCGTACAATTTACAAAAAAGGAATGACTTTCCAAAAATCCTGTAGATCGGGTTCAAAAATGTTCCACCAGTTAGAATGCCCTGAGATGTGAACCGGTAGCTCCGCAATACCTCTTCAGGAGAATACTGCTCCAAGTCCATCATGGAACACACGCTCCTGGTCGTCAAGTGCTTCAGCTGAGTTCGTGCGACCATCTACTGAATTTGCTGCTTATTCACTCGGCTTTCTTTATAGCTACGGAAACGTTCAGGACAAAAGTAAAATTAAATGTAAAAGCATCGTCTGTGGAGATAATGAAGCAGTAAGGAAGTGTGTCGAGCCAGCGGGATGTTCCTCTTGGGTGCTAATGGAGGTTTAAAGTAAGGTAAAGTAAGTTTAAAGTAGCATTAAGCTAATACGGAATTTAATGCTGCGTTAGACTAATTTTTTTACATGCAATCCACATTAAAAATCTCCGCTACAATAGCTTTAACTTCACCCCTAATGAAGGTTTAAAGCTGGCATTAGGCTAAAGTCAGTTTTATGCAATCCACCCAGGATCTCCATCAAGAGATGAGAGTTAATATTTTTTCAATCATATCCTTTTTGCTGAGACAGAAGTTAATTTCATTTTTTTTCGGGGAATTTCAAGCGCGTTCGCCTTCTGAAAAAGTGCTTGAACACTGTCCAGTTGATTCCGATTGAAGAAATTTGAAGGAAATAAAGAAGTAACGGCAGACTACCGATAGGCTCAACTTTCTTCCATTCAGGTAATGATTATAATATTTTTAGGTCGATGGATCGGGCTTCGAGGCCTATCAAGACAAATGGCCTCTACGCAGCTCTGACCTCATTCCGCCTTTTTTTTCAGCGTTGGGATATCTTAAGAATATTGTTAGACTGAGAAGCCTTGAAGACTTGAATTGAATCCTTGATATTGAAGACTTGAAAACTGTGATAAATCATAAGTTGAATTAAACTTTCGAGGGACATGATTGCGTTCATTACGCAACGTGTACCTCAGTATTGAATTTAACTGGCGGCAACCAGTAGATTAATTTTTTTTCAGTAACTTCAAAGTGCCTCTCTTGTCTGAAATGAAATTAACCTTCCCAGGCCCGTTTTGAGATAGTTTTGGTACCCCAATCAACATTTTCTGTTATATCTCTGTGAAGCTTTTTTCTCTTGTACAGTACCATCTCAATCTCCATAGTTCCTCAAATATATAGCAAAGTTTAAAATTATTCATAATCAAGGTAGGAGATATGTACATATGTGGAACCTTTCGCTTCCCTAGTCTCTGTGAAATAATCTGGGGTACTTCGAATATCCCGCACACGCTCCGGAAGGTGCTGAATAGCGTGGACCTGGTAGGGTTAAGAGCAAATCATAGAGACTTAAGCTTTCTTGGCTTTCGAATGAATTAAACCTGATTGTAATCTGCTTGCTCAGTCATTAGTTATCAGAGATCAAAAGGTGGGCACAACTTTCGACTCACTCTCTATAATGACCTAAGACAACTATCAGAATCTCTGGCTGTTATACAATAGGCCATAATGCGGCTCCTCTGACCAAGAGGTGTATTATTATGTTATTATTATATTATCATCTCATCCCAACAACAGAAGGAACATGAAAGAAAAATATCACGGGTGGATTGCATGAAACTTACTTTAGCCTAATGCCAGCTTTAAGGTACTACGGGAGCATAAAAATCGACCCCCCTGGATCAAAATTCCGCTCTATAATTGTTGTAAGGAACCTCAAGAAAGGGCCTTGGAGCCGATTGCTGACTCTCTCAGGTCACCCCGGGGCCATGATCTGTGGTCAAAGGTCAAAATGTGCATGCTTCTCTTTGAAAATCTCCATCTCCCCAACCCTTGGTTGCAGAAACGTGAAATTTGCACCATTCTCCTTGAGACATACAGCGCTAAATGGGAAAAAATAAATACACGCATGCAACTGTCGTTCCCGAGACGCCCTGACGCCATAACTGAGAATTTTTGTTTTCGGATTCTGTTTTTTCGTTCTCATTCCTCGTAGAAATTTTCTGTCGTCAAAAGCATGCTCCAGTTTTTGGAGGCTAATATGGTCCATCTTTTTGCGGAGTTGCGCATGGTTTCCTCCTACCATTCCCCCTCAGTGTTCGATGGTCCGCCTGAAAAATCCACTTTTTTGGAAGGGACGTGACGTTGACGGACGATACTCGAAAACGAGGCTGAATTTCAAAAATTCCTCTTGTAAATCTCTTTAAAAATCTCTTAGCTAGCTTAATATAAATTTTCATGAGAATCCGTTCACTATCCTACTGTAGAAGCCTATCGATTTTTCCTGCGGCCTCTTTTGACGATTTAGGTAATTTCTTCTATTCCGGGTCGATTTTCTCTTCTCACCGGCCAAGAATGCAGGATTTTTTGTGCCTATCTCACAGAGGGATGTTTCACGGATCCAATCACACCAAGATTGCTTACTGTCTCCAAAGGGATAGAGAATGCGAGGCTTTAATTACCGATTTGCATGTGGATCCAATGACACCAAGATTGCTTACTATCTCCAAAGGGATAGAGAATGCGAGGCTTTAATTACCGATTTGCATGAAAACTTGAATGCTCGCGGGCAGCTCTTCCCTCTTTGACTTCCCTCCCGCTTCGCACAGACTTGTGCGTGCTTGTGATTGTGTGTGTTTGTGTGAGTGAAAAGGGGAAGGGGACCGACGCGACTTCAACTGGCGCCTTTCGCTTTTGATTTTTTTTCCTTTTACCTCTGACGCCTTTTTTTTATTATCAAATGCTCCGCTTTCCCTTCCCCCTCCTGAGAGTCCTCTCGGCATGTCGCCGCTCGCCCCTAACCTGTCTACTCTCTCCTGAAGGCATTCCTTATGAAAACTTGGGTGCGGATAAATGTTTTTTCGGCACGGTTGTTAAATTTGGGGGCATTAAAATGGAGACTGGAAACAAAAATTCACACGAATGAATGAATCAGGTCATAAAATTATATAAGGAATCCAAATTATCCTACGCAACGAAGGGAGAGCTCAAAGGATCAACATACATATAAATTAATAGACAGGGGGCTTTTAAATATTTCCTCCCCTCATTCTCTCCCAAGGAACGAAGGCACTTTCTCACTTTCTGATACTTTTACGGAGGGAGGAAGGATGGACGGACGACGGAAGGCGTGAGAGGCCGAAAGAAAGCCAAGGAACGGCCGGGAAATGCCATCCTCATCCGTCACAATATTTTGCATCTCCGAGACTTGGAAAAAGGACCTAATCGGGATAAGGAATTAGTTCAACCCTTTGGAACGAGTACCCTCAAAACGAGGACAATATATTTCGAAACGACTATGAAAATTGGCTGTGGAATCATGCGCGAATGTGTTGAGTCTCCTTTGACCAAGAACGATTTGACTGAGGCCATGTTGCAGCAATCGACCGCGTTTCTCCTGCATGCCGCTTTCATCGTCTACGATCACGAGCTGCTTTCCTCAGAGTCAATGGAGTGATGAAATAACCAGATAACACCTACATCGCCTTTCCAGGTGAACCGGTAGGATTAGGTAGGAATTATAGGATTTTTCCCAGTTGTGCCTCAAATGGCCAGCATACTGTACGAAGCGTGATCCTTCATTCCCTCTCTCACTTTTTTTTCCCTGTCTAGACTTCTCTTCCCGTGCATGGGAGATGCGAGGCGCCAGGACACCACTGTCTCACTACTTCTCAAAAAAAATTTTTCTTGCCCCTTGCTTCACAATCCATCTTTTTCCACGTTCGCTTGAAAGGACTCGGCATTTAAAGATATTTCAATAATACGTCAGAATTTCTACCCGCGAGGCATCCAACATCTTGTATGAGTAGGGATGGTAACTCTCCTGTTTTCCTCCTGACCAATACGCAAAGAATATTACGAGATCGTGATATTTCCGGTTTCACTCCCTAATGGAAAAAAAAATTTCGCCGGAGAGAAAGTATAGTAATTCCTGCTGTTCCTTAGTCCTGAGGTCTTGCACTCATTCCAGTTCAATAGGGTATTGGTCGACGATTATCGCTTCCTGCGAAAGCTTTTATAAAATAGGAGCAGCCGTGGAGTTGTACCTATATTTAACACCCTCTTCCTAGCCCCCCCATCCCTCTTCATTTGATCTTTGACATGTAAGAGTTTTCAGATATGCCTATTTGAAGCCTTTATTTTCCAGTTAATTTTATTGTCTTTTTGCTTTCGTTACTTGCTATTTTTCTCCCTTATTTTCCATTTTCATAATATTATTTCTCTCCGATTTATTAGCGACGAAAACAACGATCAATCCAGGGCGCAGCCCATTCCTCTCGTGTATACTTTTTAGAGCTCAGCAAGGAAATGGATTAGGCATGGATTACCTACCATACTGAATGTGTAAGGAGGAATGCATACATTTAGGTGAAATCCCATCGGAGAAAGAAAAGTATCCCACGGCTATAATTGGTGAATTTTTATTTAGCATTTTCCTTAATCGCTCGGCGCGGTCCCATGAGAGTCTGCTATGAGATGCAAAGATCCTGATGTAACACAGCTTCTCCTGGGGTAAGAACCCTTGCATTACGTAACCATTAATTTATCCGTAACCAGAAATTCATTCAGGCATGCACGAAAAGTACAATTCTGATGTTACAGTCATGAGAAATGTGGAACTTTGGAATAGACTCCAATTTTCGATAAGTATGGGATGAGGCTCCATAAATTACGCTCGCCAATGGTGACTCTTCATTCCCTTCCACAAGTCAGNCCCTGTGGAGGCTTCTGATCAGGAAATGTGTGACAAATTGGAGAGTGCGATACCGGAGGATCGTCGCACCAAAGTCTCTGTTTTAGCTCATGAACTGGGGATTTCAGAGGGCACAGTGATTCACATTATTCATGAAAAATTACACATGTCCAAAGTCAGTTCTCGATGGGTCCCAAGAATGCTGACTCCAGCTCAGAAGAACAGATCTGACATCTGCAAGGAAAAATTGGAGTTTTCTAAACAAATCGAGGAAACTTTTTTTTCCCAGAATAGTAACTGGTGATGAAACTTGGGTTCATCACTGGGATCCCGAAACCAAGCAGGAGTCCATGCAGTGGAAGCACAAGGGATCGCCAACGCCTCGCAAATTTCGTGTTCAGAAATCTGCAGGAAAGATTATGGCCCCTGTGTTTTGGGACAGCGAGGGACTACTGCTGTTTGAGTTCATGCCAGACAAGTGTACAATCACTGGCGATTCCTTTGCTACCACCATGAAAAATTTACATGATGCCATCAAGGAAAAACGCAGAGGAAAGTTGTCAAGGGGGGTCCTACTTCTCCATGACAACGCGCCTGTCTACAAATCATGGAAAGTTCAGGCAGCAGTGAGGGAGTGTGGCTTTCAGGAGCTCAACCATCCTCCCTACAGCCCGGATCTGGCTCCTAGTGACTATTTTCTGTTCAGACACTTGAAAAAATGTTTGTGGGGAAAAAAGATTTTCATGCAATGAAGAGCTGAAAGTTGCCGTTTCTGATTGGTTTGATGGACAAGAAGTTGACTTCTATTCCCAGGGAATAAAATCCTTGGAATCAAAGTGGAATAAGTGTGTTGAGTTAAAAGGTGATTACATTGAAAAATAAAGTGTTAGTTTTCCCCTCGGATGTTTCTTTCTTATTCAGTTAGATAACTTATTGAGTGACCCTCGTATATATTTTTTTCGCCATTCACTCAGAATTCCCTTCTCCCCCTCCTTACGTCTCATGCTGTCAGCTCCCGTCCTACTTTTTCTTGCCCGCGTGTCACCGTGGTGTCTGCATTTCAGCTCCTCGGTCGAGAAGTGTACACGTCGAACAATCAGTTGGGAGGTGTCCAGATCATGTTCCACAATGGAGTATCCCATGCCACGGCCAAAGATGACCTTGATGGAATCCACACCATCCTGAAGTGGCTCTCTTACATCCCAAAGGTGAGCCGTGCGTTTCAGACTGTTTCTATCCCTCGACGAGTGGTTGCATGTTCCCTTGTCCTCGATGTACACTCAATGTCCACAAAATTAGAGATACCCCTACATTCAACTTTCCATGCAGCTACAGCATAACCTAACCTAGGTTAGGTAGGTTAGGTTGTGACCTAAAGCAGGCAGCCCTGCTTCAGTGTGTGTATTTTGACTGCAGAATGGGCAAATCAACAGACCTCAGCGACTTTGAACGTGGAACGGTCGTTGGTGCCAGACTAGCTGGTTTGAGTATCGCGGAAACCGTCAAACTGCTAGGCTTTTCACGTGCAACAGTTTCAGGGTATACCGTGAATGGTGTGATAAGCGAAAACCAACGGCTGCAAGGGCATCCTGTGGACGGCAGAGCTTCGTTGATGCTCGAGGTCAGAGAAGGCTGTGTCACGTATCGTTTTGGCCGACAGGCGGGCTACAGTACGCCAAATCACGGCCAAATCAGGACAATGCACCGTGCAACAAGGGCCGTATCGTCATGGATTGGCTCGAGGAACATGCCCAGGAGTTTACCTTGCTCCAGTGGTCCGCACAGTCCCCTGATCTCAATCCAATAGAACATCTTTGGGATGAGGTGGAACGGGCTGTGCGGGGCTTGCCTGTACTGCCATCAAACAAGAGGCAACTGAGTGATGCTGTGCTAGCAGCATGGGCTGGGATACCTGCAGAACGTTTCCAGCACCTCGTGGAATCCATGCCACGACGAATTGATGCTGTTTAGAGGGCCAAAGGCGGTCCAACACGCTACTAGTAAGGTATCTCTAATTTTGTGGACATTGAGTATATGTCATAAATCATCTCGAGAGGAAAGAGAGTACGATTTGCTGCAATGAGAACCCCATCGTTGCGAATGGTGCAGGTTAAAGGAGGGAGCCTACCGACGATGCCGAGCATGGACCCCGTGGATCGAGATATCATGTTCACTCCCACGAAATCCCCATACGACCCGAGGCACATGCTGGCTGGGCGTCCTTCCCCCGTGGATCCCAACGTCTGGGAGAGTGGTTTCTTCGATAAAGATTCCTGGGACGAGATCCTCGGCAGATGGGCCGGGACGGTCGTAACGGGAAGGGCCCGACTCGGCGGAATCCCTGTCGGTGTCATCGCCGTCGAGACCCGCACCGTCGAGGTTCAACTTCCGGCGGACCCGGCCAACATTGATTCCGAAGCCAAGATCGTGTCTCAAGCAGGTCAAGTCTGGTTTCCCGATTCCGCATATAAGACCTCTCAAGTCATCAAGGACTTCAATAGAGAGAATCTACCCCTCTTCGTATTTGCCAACTGGAGGGGGTTCTCTGGGGGTATGAAGGGTTAGTCTCGAGATGTCCTTATTCTTTTTTTTTTAAATAGTATTCATTGATCTGGGTTACCGATTTACTTTTCCTCCTTTTTTAAATTTTGCTTCAAGATATGTTCGATCAAGTGGTGAAGTTTGGAGCGTACATCGTGGATGGATTCCGGGAGTATCGGCAACCCATCATCGTGTACATTCCACCGTATGGGGAATTACGTGGGGGAGCTTGGGTCGTCATCGACCCGACCATCAATGCTGACTATATGGAGATGTATGTCGACCCGAACTGCAGGTTTGCCTTGAACTTTGCTTTATCTTTTCGCTTCTTCCTGTTGAATTGAGGAAGAAACGATGATTGGAACCCAACTCTGATGCATGTTTCCATCGAGGATTGATGGGGTGGGTTCTTCTCATCGCAGAGGAGGAGTATTGGAGGCAGAGGGAACGGTAGAGATCAAGTTCAAGATGAAGGACCAAGTGAAAGCAATGCATCGCTTGGACCCCGTGGTGTCGTCGTGCCTCAAAAGACTCGGAGATCCGAACTTGAATGCAGAAGAGAAAAAGGAATTGGGGAAGGCTCATCACGAGAGGGAGCATTTTCTTTCTCCCATTTACCATCAAGTGGCCGTCCACTTTGCCGATCTGCACGACACAGCCGAGCGCATGCACGAGAAGGGAGTCGTTCAGGTGGGGCCTAGTTTCATGCTGGTTTCTCGATCTCGTGCCGCATGCGACGTGGATATTCTCTCAACGATCCCAGGATATCGTACCTTGGGTATCGGCGCGGAGAATTCTCTATTGGCGACTGAGGAGGCTCCTCGCCGAGGGTAACATCGTCTCCATCATCCTCGACGTCCAAACTACCCTCTCTCGTGGACAAGCTCAGGCCATGCTCCGGAGATGGTTCATCGAGGATCACGGATCCGTCCAGGTCTCCACGTTCGATCGCAATGTCGTCGAGTGGATCTCACTCGTTTCGATCTCCCAAGGAAGAGTTCTCTCGAAAATGCATGCTTTTATTCGATAGAGTTACCTATGGGAAGACAACGAGAAGGTAGGCATGTGGTTGGAAGAGCAGCTGAAGAGCCCGACCTCGTGTGCCGTCATGGATAACGTCAGATGCATCAGACGAGAATCTGTCTTGGACCGAATTCGGAACCTTCTCCTGGTGAGTGACGCGGAGAGATATGATTCTATTGCTGTTGGTGTCGATTCTTCCTCATCTCGTTTGGTGTTCGTCGCAGGAGAATCCAGAAGTGTCGGTAGACTCCATCATCCATGCGTTTCGGCGCATGAGCACGTCCTCCAGGGCCGAGATGCTAAGAACCCTGAATAATCTGGCTTTGGAAGAAGAGGAAGAAAGCGGGAAAGGGGAAAGAGAGGGATCTCCTACCACTCCCGTGGATCCTTCATCTTCGAACCCCCCTCCTTCTGTTTCCAAGACTTCACCTCACTCTACGCAACTCCCATAATTTCATTCCAAATAATATATTCTCTATGCCAAGCGCAAGACTAGAGACACGAGTGCGGTTTTGAGGAAGGAATGAAAAGAGAGAGACGCCGAAGATGGATTCCATATTTCCATTCCTCAGAATCTTCTTTGGAGTATGCAGATGAACTGAAGTAGGTAATACACGGTATTCTGCTATACTCGGAAGAAGGTTGCAAGGAATCGAAAGCGCGGATTCATCCTCTTCGTCTCCGTCATCATTTTACCAAGGTCACTCTCGTACATCTCGTCTTAGCTTTCGGTCGGTCTCTTTCTGTTGGTTTTCGGTTGGTCGACGGTTTCTTGTTTATCGTGCAAATCTATCTATATACTTGGGTCGGGAGAAATATATCACTATATGATAACGAAGCTACGAGTGATTTGTGTTGTAATTCCTCGTTCGTATCTCCTGTCGTCGCTTCCTTCCAAAAGCTACTTCTCAATTGAAGGCTCTCATTCGCCTTCTGTATCTTCAGCATAAGAGCAATATCCTGCTCTTAATAAGCTTAGAGTCGTAGTTGCAGGATGACGATCCCCGATACGGCATGTCACCTCGATACCTCGTAAGCGTGGTCGGATGGGAGGTCCGAACCAGTCTGCCTACTTCCTTTCTTTGTCGACAAGATTTTTGAGGGCCAGTTCCAGAAATGAATCGTGTCATGACCCATTCCCTGGCGCAGGCTGATTTAAAAAATTTTCTCATCCTGGCAGACCATTTTCAGAAAACTCTAAGAAGTAGTCTGCAGAATTCATGGCTGACGATCATATCGAGAGGCCTGAGACTGACGATATTCACAAATAGCAGGAAGATGGCAGGAAATGCTCAATGTCCTAAAACTGATTATTTCGCTTGCGTCCGGCAATATTTGAGAATAGCTCGACGGGTTATCACACCTATGACAGGGTTAATTTAGAGTTGTAAATACTGCAAAAATATTGCTTCCAATCGGTTCGAGAGAAGACGATCGGTTGACAATCTGTCGGTTCCGAAGAAGCCTAAACGGACTCAATTATCATGTATTTGGGTACGAAGTGAGCATTTCCATGCTCTTTACAATGTTGAAGTTGATCAGTCGTGCAGGCCTCTTGAACATTGATAATTGATACGGGGAAAAAACTATCTTGCATTTGTATTTCTCGCGATCACGAGTAGGCTGGCGATGGAGGAATTGGCGAGATCGGTTGCACGGTCGAAGTTTTCGTTATCATCGGCGTAGCCTGTCGTGCAGGAAGGTGGTAATAAATTGGAAATTGCCCATCGTTAGCCTTTCGCCCCCTTGAAGACTCAATTAGTCATAGCCTCCGCTCACTTACGGTACGAGCACTTTGTACATCATCTTACTGGTAGAAAACTTACAGTGACCGAGAAAGTCGCTTTTTCTCCTTGGTTGGTGCCTAACACGTGACAAGGACTTCGTTCGTAGGTATGGTTTGACCACGATTCGTATCGTGGGTCGGTCAGAGTCCAATAGCCTCAAATTAAGAAAGGAAATTTAAGTCATTTTCTGTTACTTGAGAGACTTCATGTTTTCTTTTTAAACCTAAATTTCTGCCTCATTCATCATCACACTTTTTATGCAGTGCATTTAAGCACCAATCGACTGTTAGGATTGCCAAAAATATTGAGATTCTGGGAAGAAGAGGTTGTAGGCACCGGACTTCACAATCAGGGTTTGTAATATTTTTCTTCTTGTACAACACGAGATCAAAAGAATACAGGGGCAAGATGATGAGAAAATGTATAGGAAAAGATCGGGAATGAGTTTGGCTTTTCAGGTGAGTCCAGATCAGAGTCTCTTCGTAGATTATAATTCCAGTCATTTTTACAACTACTGGGTGTTTTACAAAAATGTTGGCCATTTTTGAATTGCCATAACTTCTTTCTTATTATGGACTTTCACTTCAAACAAAAACAAAGTCGCTAAGGCTAAGGGATCTACATTCGAAATCCGACCTTTATGCGAATAATTTTTCCCTTATCCACTTGTGGTCCTTCTGTTTCAAATAATCCCCGGAAAATTCCGATCTTGCAATCATGGAAAGGGTACCTCACGGGCATGAGTTTTAAGTGCGATTTCTTGGGAGTTCATGGTTATCCAAATGTCCCCTGATAATAGGAAACTTTCTGCATTAACATCTTATGAAGGAAACCGAGATGTTAAGTTTCTGACCCGAATCGGTAAGGATTCTGACACGCCTCCGAAACTCCCCCAAAGTATGTTCTGCTGGTAAAACGGGAACCATATTTTTTATTCCCAAAGCGAAAGTCTTTTCATATTAATTGCCCTGCCAGATACTGAAAAAATGAAGAACTTGATAGCTTCTTCTCTGTTGAGTGAAGAACTAGCAATTATATTCTCCGCGCCTTGCCTTAGCCAGAACAACCTAATTTTCAAGGTGCTGGCAGCCCATACCGTGAATACTTTATAACGAGTTCTTCCTAAAGCAATTTTGGGTAACTGGGTTTTCCTACTCTTGCCTCTATGAGAAGGGAAAGAAAGAAGGAGAGAAAAGAGAGCGAGGCAAAGTCTATTTGGAATGTCCTTTTTCGTATCTGATACCACAATATTAGAAAAGCTCCTAGGAGTTCCAGCTCCGTGCAAGAACAAAATTTAAAAGTGGATTTATACTAGGCGGAAATCGGAGTGGAAAGCAGATGGTGGAAGTTCGTCAAACTTGAGAACGGAAATTTCAGCTTCCCGCTGTTGCTTTCGCCGGACGGAAGGCAATTTATACTGAGCGATCGCACCAGGGTTCGTTCAACATGGCGCCTTTCACTGTGAAGAAATTCATAGCATGCTTTTGCTGGTCCATCAGTCGGAATAGCAAATATGTACAAAGAAGAGAAAATGGAGTGTGCGGCCAATATTTCAAAAGGAGCAGTACTGAGAATAGCGTGGTATTTTCCGTGCTGAAGAAATGTCTTGTGTGAGAGCATGCATGCTCTTACTCAAGAAATGCGCTTGACAGGTCAAGAAGCATTTTTCGCATGTACGAGGATGGCTCCAGACAGATTCCTTGATCTCCTTAGGGGAGTCGGATTCAAACTCCAACGGAAAGACACGAATAGTCACCGTCCAATCTCTCCAAGTGAACGACTATAATTTCTTCAGAAACAGGGATTCGAGACTGTTTCTGCTTGATCTCTCCCACTTGATCAAACAGGAGAAGTTCAAATTTATTGTAATGGGAGAAAAGGAAATAAAAGCAAAGCTTTTTTGAACATTGCCAGCTAATGCTCCACAGAGACTTCTATAGGCATGAAGTCTAGTCGTGGTAGGGTAACTTGGGGGAATATGGTCCTTCGCAATGAATCCCTTAACAGATTGAATTATTAGTTTGGGCGAATTTGGAAAATAGTTCTATCGAAGAATGCATGCAATTGTCGAAATGTTTAGACCTGTTCATTTATCCAGTTCTCACAGGAATTCGGGATACATAGATTCCTTGAAAGTCATATGTATGCGATTCTTCAACTCACGGCCCTGAAACTAATATGAGCCTTGAGCCACTTAAGCGTGTATTTCCTAATCGCAGCATGGATGCAAAAACCATTTGTTCAAAGTTATTCTATGGTCCCTCCTGAATGCTTGTGGAAAGTGCTACCCCCTTCACTTGCGGTATACAGACAGTGTTGTCAAATCTTGTCATGCAAGCCAATATGGGGGAATATGGACACATCATTCATTTCATGGTAGCACCGCATTGACCTATTGGTAGTGTCAGCTTCCTTTCATGTGGGACCACAGGCAGCAAAAGGTCATCCCATGCACTTCCTCTGAATATATGGATAGACGTACTGGATATCTGGACGAAATATGCAGTTCATGAGGAGGCAGTGCATCAGGATATGCACATGCACCGCCTCCTGGACATCCACTTGACATACACCAGACATTTTGTGGCACGAAATTGGAATGCAAGTAAATATCCCTCGTACAATAAGTTAAAAGGGTAATCTGTAATTTTTTGCCACTATTTATGCATGCGTGCAAAAACTTCGCAACGTTTTTCCTGCAATTTAAGACCTCTTATTTCACACTCTTAGCGCATGTTCGCTTTGATCTATGTTTGATCCCGCTTCTTACACCCACAGTTCGTAGATACAGTCTCCCAATCACGTGCAATGCTACTTAAAGCCAAAAGCGTTGCAATCCTGCTTTCCGCTGCAGGTCCTCCAGTCATGTAATGATGTCGACTTCTTTGCTTCTTCTCAATGCAGTTAGTGTTTCTTTTTCAACTCCTGAGCGTCCTCCATTATGTTTCAAGGTACTCGGCATGTTCCAGCATATTTCACGCATTCCTGGAAAACCTGGAGTTGTTTTTTTTTTCAGATGTGGCCATATTCCCCCAACTATATGGGTAATATGGCATCTTGAGACCAACTTGGAAAGGATCCAAAAGTGCAATATCCATGCAGTTTTTTGCATGTGCTTGCTGGGATTTAATAAAAGAGATATCAATCAATATTTTAGAAACATTGCAAAAGTCAAATTCGAATTGATGGGTCGTTATGACCAGGTTTAATTTTGTAGGCCATATTCCCCCAAATTACCTTTTACAAAAATGTTTACCATTTTGATTTGCCATAACTTCTTTATTATATTGAACATTCATTTCAGACAAAAACAAAATCGCAGAGAAACTCCAAAGTTTTTGTTCTAGTGGAAAACAAGTGCAAAATGAGCACCTCTAGCTGCAGAATAACCTCAAAGACGTCTAGAGAAGGTTGCCTTCAGTACTTCCTGTGGAATGCCACGAACTGCCCGTTGACTCGTTCCATTGAATTCTGCAAATATCTGGCACGTACTGAAGGGTTCATTTTTGCCGTATCCCTACAGGTGAAAGTCAAGTGGACTGAGGTCTGGGGATTGTGCCGACCACTCAATATCATCTCAATAAGAAATTAGCCACCGCGCGAGTCGCTTTCTCAGCCACTCAAGACAAATACGAGCAGTATGGTAGGGTGCTCCGTTTTTGCTGGAAAAAAAAATATTCCGTTTGTGCGTATCAAGTATCACTTAAGAGGACAATTTTCTGGCCGAAAGTGCATTACAAACATAATATTTGGATGGGGATTTAGATAACTATGAACTCCCAAGAAATCCCATTTAAAACTCATGCACCTGAGGTACCCTTTCCATGATTGCAAGATCGGAATTTTCCGGGGATTATTGGAAACAGACGTACCCCAAGTGGATGAGGGAAAAATTATTCGGATAAAGGTCAAATTTCGAATGTAGGGCCCTTAGCCATGATAGTCCTAGAGTAAGGTAAAAAGAAAAATGTATTAAACAGTGATTTGCATTCCCTAGGAAATCCAGGATTTCATTCCAGAGCATGTGGGGAAATCGAGATTTATACGTTCTTAAAAATAAATATTTTTATAATAGAATTAGAAAGCCCTAAAATGATTTTTCTTTACAGAGTGGGTAATTGACGCCATTATAGATCTATAGAATGAAATCGACACCCTGGCATTTGCATATGTCATCACGGATCATGTATCCACAAGGAGACTTCGTACTTGAGTCTGCCGCTTGGCAGACCTAGATTATTACGATTTTTAGCTCAGAGCTCTCTTATTCATACAAAATTCCATCATCACAAAGGAGGGAGCTGAAGCTCTGCATTTTATTCATCACAAATGGAGCTGTGGCTCCAATTAGGTTGAGCTCAAGCTCTAGCTCACTTTTATTCATTCGCGTCAATGTTCTCGATGGTTCGCACGTCAGGGTCGCGTGGAGATGAGAAAAGAGTATGAAGTGCAGGATTGCAGATGGGGCATTTCATGCGTGCACGCAGGCAACCTTGTTTACGCGGCCACGAGCAGCCCCTCTTATTGTCTGCATTGGGTTCGTCATCCGCGAGGACTGGAAAGGAGGTGAAAGTTTTAGTCGTTGACTGGCACCCCGACCCGGGTGGATTGCTGCATATGCGCACTGAGTGGAGTTGTCCGGTTGTTATACAGGGTGGCCCAAAGAAAGTGCACCTACGGAGGGATGCTGAAAAGTTCGCGACTTTACCCAGACGCAAGAGAGCAAAAGCCGCGCCACGAGGGATGTAGGGAGGGAAAGTCATCGCTAGAGCGCACACGCCGTGAGAGTCTGGTACGACCGTTAGTTTGCTTCCTTCGGTTACGGTTACGGTTCGGTACGACCGTTAGTTTGCTTCCATCATGAGTTCAACACCATGAGTTCAACATCATGAGTTCAAACTGCCTTCGGCAGTTTGAACTCATGATGGCGGCGTGAAGACCGGAATTCAGCAACGTCGACAAGCGCGTGGTCATGAAGTTCTTGTTCCTGCAAGGGGAACGAGCGCAGGAGATTCACTCTGAGATGCTGGCGACTCTAGAGGAGGACTGCCCTTCCCTCACAATGGTGAAGAAATGGGTGGCACGTTTCCGAACCGGCCATTTCGAGGTAACAGATGAGCCACGTAGCGCGTGGTCATGAAGTTCTTGTTCCTGCAAGGGAAACGAGCGCAGGAGATTCACTCTGAGATGCTGACGACTCTAGAGGAGGACTGCCCTTCCCTCACGATGGTGAAGAAATGGGTGGCACGTTTCCGTTCCGGCCATTTCGAGGTAACAGATGAGCCACGCTCTGGACAGCCCGTTTCAGCAGCGACAGATGAAAATACGGATGAAATCCTTGACCTGATCCTCGAAGATCGTCGCATTTCCGTCAAGAAGATTGTCGAAATCTTGCAGATTTCCCGGGAAAGGGTTTCCCACGTCATCCATAACATCCTCGACATGCGAAAGCTGTCTGCGAAATGGATTCCGAAATTCCTCGATGCAGACCAGAAGCCGAATCGCGTGATCGCCGTTGGGGCAGGGGCTGTGTCCACTCGAGTGTGCCAGAATTGGTCCTAAGATTGTCGAAATCTTGCAGATTTCCCGGGAAAGGGTTTCCCACGTCATCCATAACATCCTCGACATGCGAAAGCTGTCTGCGAAATGGATTCCGAAATTCCTCAATGCAGACCAGAAGCGGAATCGCGTGATCGCCTCCCAAGCCATTTTGGCGCGGTTCCACGCTGGTGCTGAAGACTTTGTGGCCAGGTTGGTGACCATGGATGAAACGTGGCTCCACCATTATGATCCCCAGACGAAGGAACGATCCAAAGAATGGCGCCATAGCGGGTCTCCCCGGCCGAAGAAGTTCCGCGTTCAGAAATCGGCCGGAAAAATCATGGCTTCCGTGTTCTGGGACAAGGACGGTGTCATCTTGATGAAGTACCTTCCGAAGGACCAGGGGATCAACGCCACCTACTACATGTCCCTATGAGATGAATTGCGGGAAGCTATGAAGGAAAAACGGCGGGGGAAGCTGAGTCGGGGGGTGCTCTTTCTGCAAGACAACGCGCCTGCCCAGACCGCCCACCAAACCACGCAGAAAATCAAGGATTTTGGGTTCGAATTGTTGGACCACCCGGCCTATTCGCTGGACCTCGCCCCCTCCGATTATTATCTCCTCCCAGCGTTGAAGAAACGCCTGAAGGGGACGAGATTTGCTTCCGATCAGGAGGTCATTGGTGCCGCAGAGATCTGGTTCGCGGACCAACCTAAGGAGTTTTTTTTGCGGGGGGTTGCAAAAATTGCAGGAACGTTGTAACAAGTGTGTACATTTGAGGGGTGACTATGTTGAATAAAATTGATTCAGTTTACCAAATTTGCGTTTTCTTCTAGGAAAAGTCGCGAACTTTTCAGCTTCCCCTCGTATATGGGTATATAAAAGCCGTTCCGAATCCGGAGTCTCTATTCAATCGTGGAGGCAGGGGCAGCATCCGCGTTATTGTACAGTGGACCGATCCGCAGAATCATGTCGGGAGCGATTGGAAGCCTATTCGTCCTGGTGATTTTCAGTCCCTACTTGGAGGCGGCGATCCAACAGGTTCTCACTTTGTATGATGTTCCGAATTGCGACCCCAGAGGAGGCTGGGCAGAATTCCGGGGTAGGTGCGCCGATCTGGGCACTTGTCCGGGATCCATAGGGGACAACAGGGCCCTAAGTGCACACGGCGTTGGAGCCTGGATCCTTTACCAGGGATTGAATTACCAAGAAACCGTAGGATATGCGTTTGGCATCTCTGACGGGTGCCATAACTTCACCGTCCCTGTTGCGTCATCTATTCGTTTTGCTGGGTCAAACGATCTGTTGGAGTCGGCCATCACCCTCTACTCAGATCTCGACTTCGTGGGCCAAGAGTACTATTATACTTCAGACGAACCTTCCTTCTCTGGAAACAGTGTGTCTGTCATCGTAACTGGTGGAAGTTCTTGGGCCGTTTATGGGCTCCCAAACTATGACGGAGCAGTTTACTGCATAGATCCGATATTTGAAGGAGTCGTTGGACCTGTTAAAGACCAGGTGGCAGCCACCAATCTTCTTTCGATACAGTCATTCAGGAAGGGTTGTTAACCCCTGGATCCACCTCTCTGAGTGCCTGAAGCATGCAGATTCACTGTACCTATTTTAATAAAATGGTGTTATGATGGATCATGGAAGTGTCGATGAGTTCATTTGCGTTTCTTTTGGGATTTGGAATAGGCCCAGAGATTCAGGGCAGATGATGAGAAGTCCAGAGAAATTCATGAAATTGGCGTATTTAGGTCATATCAAAGTTCGTCCTCCACACGATGCAATTCAGCGGCATCGAAATGAGCGAACTGACATCAGGCAGATATGATCAATTCTAAACGAGAGAAACACGGGTTAAAAGTTATTCATAGCAAAATGAATTCATCTTCTCTCTCAGCACAAAATGAGGCCATGACTTAAACGTCAAAATTTACTTGGCAAATGTTTTATTTATTTTCACTTGAAGCCATCCCCCGAAATACAGCAGTTGGATCGGGTGAAAATAGGCAATTGACGAGTGGAATCCTTCCTATACCCGCTACCCAGTCTAGATTAAGACAAATGTATTTTTCCTGCAATTTCAGGAACCCACTTCAGCGCATATTCTCGTACTTCGTGAACTATGGGAGCGATTCTTCCAGTCTCTCCTTTGAATGGCTTGGACTTGCATGTCCTTTCCTTTGGGAAGATCTTATTTCACCATCTAAAGATTCAGTTTTTTTGTTGCATTTGCTGAAATGTTCTTGTCGATTATAAGTGTGAAGCCGCTGTAGCACACGGCCAATGTGCTTTTCATTACAGAGTGTTCAAGAAATTTCCGACTTTCGGTATGATCGTTGACTCTCATACGGTCTGGAGAAATGCCACATTGTCAGGCACTGTCTGAGAAACAATAGTAAACGCATAGGATATGTCGCTGTTTTTCCTAATCGACAGCCATTTCTCCAGGAATTACTTGGAAAGCGAAAATATAACGAGGACAGGGGCAGACGTGTTCCCCTGGGAAAGTCAGCACATGCTGCAGATCCCGGATATTCACGGATATATAGGTATATAAAGCAGATATGAATCCAGAGTCTCTATTCGATCGTGGAGGCAGGGGCAGCATCCGTGTTATTGTACAGTGGACCGATCCGCAGAATCATGTCGGGAGCCATTGGAAGCCTATTCGTCCTGGTGATTTTCAGTCCCTACTTGGAGGCGGCGATCCAACAGGTTCTCACCTTGTATGATGTGCCGAATTGCGACCCCAGAGGAGGCTGGGCAGAATTCCGGGGTAGGTGCGCCGATCTGGGCACTTGTCCGGGATCCATAGGGAACAACAGAGCCGAAAGTGGACACGGCGTGGGAGCCTGGATAGTTTACGATGGATTCAATTTCCAGGACACCGTAGAATATGCGTTCGGCACCTCTGACGGGTGCCATAACTTCACCATCCCCGTTGCATCATCTATTCGTTTTGCTGGGTCAGATGATCTGTTGCAGCCGGCCATCACCCTCTACTCAGAACTCGACTTCGTGGGCCAAGAGCACTTTTATACTTCAGACGAACCTTCCTTCTCTGGAAATGGCGCATCAGTTATTGTAACTGGTGGAAGTTCTTGGGCCGTTTATGGGCTCCCAAACTATGAGGGTGCATCTTTCTGCATTGATCCGGTATTTGAAGGAGTCGTTGGACCTTTTAAGGACCTGGCGGTGTCTTCCGGTCTTTGTTCGATAAAGTCATTCAAGAGAGGTTGTTAACCCCTGAATCCAACTTTCAGAGTGTCTGTAGTATGCAGATTCACTGTACCTATTCTAATAAAATGGTATTATGATGGATCATGGAAGTGTCGATGAGTTCATTTGAGTTTCTTTTGGATTCGAAATAGGTCCAGAGATTCAGGGCAGATGAAGCGGAAGTTCAGAGAAATTCATCAAATCGATGCATTTAGGTCATTTCAAAGTTCGTCCTCCACAGGATGCAATTCAGTTACAGGGAAATTAGAGAATTGATATCCAGCAGAAATGACAAATTCTTAACGAGAGAAATACCATGGATGAAACGTGGCTCCACCATTATGATCCCCAGACGAAGGAACGATCCAAAGAATGGCGCCATAGCGGGTCTCCCCGGCCGAAGAAGTTCCGCGTTCAGAAATCGGCCGGAAAAATCATGGATTCCGTGTTCTGGGACGATGACGGTGTCATCTCGATAAAGTACCTGCCGAAGGGCCAGGGGATCAACGCCACCTACTACATGTCCCTATTAGATGAATTTGCGGGAAGCTCTGAAGGAAAAACGGCGGGGGGGGGGGGGCTCTTTCTGCAAGACAACGCACCTCCCCACACCGCCCATCAAACCAAGCAGAAAATCAAGGATTTGGGGTTGGAATTGTTGGACCACCCGGCTCATTCGCTGGACCTCGCCCCCTCGGATCATTATCTCTTCCCAGCGTCGAAGAAACACCTGAACGGGACGAGATTTGCTTCCGATCAGGTCATTGGTGTGCCGCAGAGATCTGGTTTGCGGACCAACCTAAGGAGTTCTTTTTGCAGGGGTTGCAAAAATTGGAGGAACGTTGTAACGAGTGTGTACAGTTGAGGGGTGACTATGTTGAATACAATTGATTCAGTTGACCAAATTTGCGTTTTCTTCTAGGAAAAGTCGCGAACTTTTCAACTTCCCCTCGTATATTCACCGCATACTAACCATCCAACTACGAAATGAATAATAGCTGTCGTTGGTACGACATCGACCTATATGAAAAAACCCGGGCAACACGACACGCTCTTGATGGTTGGAGACGGGAGAAGAAGATGCACAAGATGCCAGAAGCGTTTTTATCTTCATTATCTCGTGGGAACTGGAACCGAGTTGGAACTGGTGTAATTTCTTTCGCACAGAAACACGTGGACGATCGAAGCTCTTCCACCACGTGACTCGTGCTATTATCAGTGCAGAAGTTGTGAAACCGCGAAGGTTGCACCTGTTAGGGATTCGTTTCTCGGGAAGATATGCGGCGGAAAGGGAACACCAGGCTGCGGATTCTCACAGACCCGGATCCACAAACCTGGAGAGGCGGGGAAACACCCGACCGAGCAAATGCTATCTTTAAATTGAGAATGATGAAGGCTCCGGTGGCGCACATTAGATCCAAATCGATTCCTTGAATTCGTTTGCAGATCCCGGTCAAAACTGAAAATTGCACATGGATGAAATGATACCATGAAAGTAATCGATGTCTTCACTATTCTTGTTTTTTTTTGTTTTTTTGGCAGAATGGTTGAGAGATTCTTGAATTTTTAGGAATATTTCAACTCTTGGGGAGGGATGCCGTCTCCGTTGGGAAAACCTCATTCGGCCATTTTCAATTTCGGTCGTTTTCCGTTTGGTGAATTGGCGGCTTTTTCGGTTGGAAGCATTTACGGCGACTTTAGCATCGACTTTTCGTATCCGGTCCTGAACTTCTTGAGTTTTTTTTGTGGACTCCAGAATGATCGTTACTACCGTTACCTCGTGACGTTACCTCTTTTACATGCCACATTGACACACACTCACAGCGGTTTAGTGCGTCTCGCCGTATTTCCTCATTTTGCTTCGCATATCTTCATGCGTTATTGAGAATTAAAAAAAAAATCTGAACGCGGAACGAGGACGCAAGCGGCCCGTTTCCCTCGGGGAAGTCTGCATTCGCTCCACGTCGAGGACCTTCATGTAGGTATATAAAGGTCACTCGAGGAGGAGGAAGAGAACCGACGGGATCCGAGCCATGTGGGTCGCGATCGTGTTGGCCGTGTCGATCTGCAGTCCGGTCTTGGAGGCGGTTCCTCAGGAGATCATCTTGTACGATCTGATCGACTGCGAGGAGAGGCAGGATTCCCTGGCAGGATTTCGCCTTCGCGTCTGAAGATCTGGCCGTGTGCCAGGGGAGCATGTGGGACGATAGGGCCGACAGCGTCGGGGGAGCCGGAGCCTGGATCTTGTACAGCCAAACCGGGAAGTTCCCGTGGTGCCTTTAGATGAAGGTCTTCTGGCCCACGAAGTTGAACAGCCTTCGGTTGTGGCACAGCAGGTATGCGATACCGCCCCGCAGCCTAGAGTCGTGGCTCCGGTAGTCGAACATGGAACTCGAAGATTTCAAGGGAAACGAGTCCTACTTCGAATCGGACCAGAGAACCTTCGACGAGACCGTGAACTCCATCATCATCACCGGTTCCAGTGATTGGAAACTGTATGCAAACGCAAATTTTACTGGTGCATCGGTCTGCGTAGAATCTACGGACGACGTCGGGTACATCGATGACCTTTTGGAAGCCGGTCTCCCCCGCGTCGGATCGTTCAAGAAGCTACAATGTACACAGTCGTTTTCAGATTCAATGGACGTTTTCCAATAAATTGATGACTTATCGTGGGATTCAGCAGGTAGCAACTCGGCGAGAATCTCAATTCAATGCTGATGATCCGTGATTAACATGATTATTGGAATTATCATAAGTATCAAGATTATCCAGCATGATTATCCCATATTTTCCCAGCGTCGTCTCAGAAGCGGAAATAACGTGACGTGACGAATAAAATTTCTTCCGGCCTTCGAAGTTTTCACCTTTTCATTTCAAGGGCCCCCTCCTTTTTTTTTTGTTAATATTTAATTCATCGACAAATAATATTGACTCTGTCACGAAGAAGTAACGATTCGTCACCAGATTTTATTACCATCACGAAATGATTTCATCCCCAGTCTTACACCAAATCCTCCCTCAGCATTTTCACCCCGCGAAACGGCCACCAAATTTTATGTGGATCCGAGCATGAAGAAATTTGGAGCTCTCGCAACTCAGAGGGGACCCAGCAAACAATCTGAAACACATAATGTTGACTCAGCGTTGAATGAACGTTCGGAACGTTGATATAACGTTGATATAACGTTACCTTGTTTGCTGGGGAGAATCTTGCTCTCCTAATGCTCCAGTTTCCTGATCCTCTTGCGCACTTTTCCGAACTTCTTCCGTTGCGGCGCCTGCAGGCAATGAAGGCTCCTTGCTTCGATGCCCTCCAGCTCTCGAGTTGCCATGGCAACTGGAAGTCAGTGCCGGGTCCTCCCCTGAAGGTCTCACAAAAATGATACGATCTTGCAAGCTCATCGGCACGGGTTTAACCGGAAATAATGGAAAAATCCTTTGCAAATGCTGAAAATGGCGTGAGTTTGATGATGAGAGTGTTTTTTGGTGCGGGATAATGCGAATTTGGTGACTTATTTCAATTTGGTGACGATTCGTTGTGCTCTGGTGACGGAGTCAATATTTTTGGGGGCTGAAAATATTTGGTGACAAGTTCATTATTATTTGGTTGATGATTAAATATCTCTTTTTTTTTATTATTCCTCCTTTTTTTTTCTTCACTGACTAAAGGCTACAAAATCTCTTTTTCCGGCCGAGAAATTCGCGACCCGCCCTTCAGATCCAAAAAAATAAGTTGTCAGTCGAGTTTTTCCCACTCCAGTTTGCAGGGACGAACGGGCAGAAATGGCTCTAAGTTCTTTTTTTTTTTCCTCCGAGGACAGTCTGGCGAGTCTCCTGATTCCCCTCAAAGGTCCTTGTCTCCTGATTTCCCCGTTTGAGGGAAATCAGGAGACAAGGACCTTTTTTTAAAAATTATTTCTCCTTGAGAGAACAGAAGGAGTTCGCATTCCGTCAGCCCAGACGATGATGAATATTTTTTCTTAGGAATTCATGCAGTGAACGAGGGAACCCCACGAGCTGCTGGCCAAGGTCACTTCAAGGTCACTTCGAGAAGCACCTCCTCGTCTACTCAACCTGGTCATGAGGCCACAATAAGATTTTCCGAAAATGGGAGTTTTCTGCACGGATGAATAAAAATGCAAAAAATGCAAAATAATGCAAAAATGCAACTCAGGTTAACCTATGGGTAGACGTGGGTTAATAAGGAGCTATGAAGGTTAACGGACGTTAGTGCCTCCGTTAACCTCGGTTGACCCAGGTTGACGACTTCGTTAACCTGCGTCGCCCCACAATATATCACGGTCAAACCATTCGACGCAGTTCCGTTTTAAGCGATACTGAAAGTCCTATTCCACATTTTTGTCAACTTTCCTTGCGGGAAACGAGAAGGAATTTGAGGATTCGGAAGAGTGAAGAAGGAAAATTGCGTCATTATTAAAAGCCCTATCGTGGGTGACAAATTAATTAATAAACAATTAAAATTAAGTCTCACATCGTCAATAAGTGCTTTGGATTTTTGGTCTCTCGGAGGCCTGCGAAGAAAGGGAATTTTGATCTGGTATCACGTGTAATTAACTCAATTAGAATCGAGACATTGCCATCATTCTTTGCACGCACAATGTAAAAAATTTTTGGATCGAAAATCCGCAGTGCAAAAAACAAAGCGGCCCTTTTAGCGCACGGAAGTTCCTTACCATCCGACAGCCTAGGCCACATCCACCGGCTGCATTCTGCAACTATTGGGGGGTCTTGCGAAAACCGTAGATGCAACCAATGGCTTGCTGATTTGTTTGCTGGGAGAGGCAACCATTGCATCTTCCGAGGAAGAGGTAAGTGGTATCATCAGAGAGTCTTTCCTTGCTTTTAGCGAGGAATCCCCTGTTTTTGCCAAGAGTTGGCACCCACAGGAGATGAAGTCTTGGAGAATGACGGAGCCGAGAAGCATTATCATCAGAAATATTTAAAAGAAAATTATGAATTGTACAATGTCACCCCGTCTCGTTAAGTTAAGCAAGTTGCCTAGGCAGACGGGACTTTGTTAGTTAATTCTGCCTCAGGTTTGATACATTACGTTTCTTGTGTGCTTTCGCTGCTTCTCATTTTCGTTTACTTGGATAATGATTAATATCGTTACTTGGATTACTCGCTAGATGGCTCTACGGTGCGAATCGGCTCGAGCGCGGCGCAGCACGTGTCTGCTCACCATGGCCAAGTGTTTTGAGTCGTAGGTTATGAGCCGTTTTTCGTTACGAGGAAGACGTGTTGTGTTTGTGCGGTTTTGGGACCATTGGGGTACGTTCCCGTAGAACGATCGTCGTTAGAAGTGTTCGGAGGTGAAACGGTTTCAAGCCTTTTCCCATGCAAACGTCCCAGGTAGCACTCTTCGTTCAGTCCAGTGGGGGCAGATGGTGAAAAGCGAACCAGAAGTTGATGTCATAGGTTCGCGTCTTGTATTTCCAGAAGATGGCAGTGGTAGGCTGATCGAACGATTTAGGAGTGGCTGGACATGGGTGGCAAGTGTGACATGAATGCCAGGCTGACATTTCTGCAGCATGCAGCATACAATAGTTGTGTTTCCTGCAGTAGGTGTGGAGGAATAACTGCAGGAGTCCGAAGAGTCTCTATAGCTTGGAGTTGGTATGTTCTTTGTGATATTCTGGTCATATACACACACTCCTCAGAAAGGTTTGTTAGCTGCTGTTAGTCATTAGAAAGACAGCAGCCAGCTCTATCAGTTGGTCACTGAGATATGCCTGCCATTAGCAGCAGCTAATAGCAGAATTTTTTTTAGTTCCTTTGACTTTTTTCCTAAGAGTCCTAAGTTTTTAGACATGGGTTGAGCTGACTGATTGGTATGTAACCACAACTCTTGTGTATCATTGCCTATATTCTGTATGCCCATCCAGCTAACCTAGTGTAACAATGAACTTGGTACATCATCAACGCAACTGATGATGACTGTTAAGTTTTTCAAAATATGCATGAAAGAATTTGATATTTTTGAAAACATGTCATGATCCATTGTGCAATGATCAGAGTCCATTATATTTGGTATCAAATGTACAAGCCAACTTTGCATAGACTATGAAAGGATCTGAGGATAAAAGTTAAATATCAGAGGGAGTTGAAGCCAAGAAAGATAAGTTCACCCCCAGAGCTTCTCACTCTGTTTAGTGAAGGTTATTTGGAAGGAACCAGAGATCATAGAATGAGGGAGTAATTCTGAACTGACAGCCAATCCCTATTGAGAAATTTCGTATAGATGATGGAGCTGTATGATTCTGCACAGGTCTTGAACATTTTCATTCCTTCTAGTTTACCTTTGTTTAGGTCTTGAAGGTTTTCACCTCTTAGTGTCTTGATGGGAAGGAAGGAAATCAGAGTGTGAGCATGAGCAGCTTCATGTGGTGGATGAATTCTTACTCATTTTTATAAGCTCAATAGGAAAGTATCTGCCTATGAAATTTTTTTGCCATTTAAAATTCAATAAAAACAGGTCAACAATCTGCTAATAACTTTGTTAACTTTTTAACATAAAAGAAAATTCAAAGAAAGCTTCCATTTTGTTCATTTTATAGGTTTTCTAAGTCAAATATGTCACTGGTATCATATGGGGGCATCAAAAACGACATGAAGAAAGTCATATGTCTTGCTGTTGTATATGTTGGATTTTAGGAAAAGCTTGTTTGACTTAAGGAAAGTCAAATATGATATATACAAAAGGTATTCCATACACATTTTAGGAGGTGTCTTGTTACATTTTCACAATGTGTGGCGTCAGATGCATTTGCATATGATGCTCCTTTTGTAATTAATTTATTTGGCAATTACTGATATGTCAGAGTTAGTCATGAGAAAATGCTACCACCAACTATTTGGGGTGGGAGGCCAGATTTCACATGTGGAAAAACTGTGAAGATTTTGGGCCCTCCTTGACCCTCAACTGGTATCCTTGTTTTTCTCATTGTGTATGGGGGTCAAATTGACCCCAGCAATAAATATCTCAATAAAGTTAAGTTTTTGAGATGAGAAGTCCTTAATTGTGGCAGTTTTCTGGTTAACTTCACTGCAATGAAGCAGCATGATGGTAGCATATACCTAGGATTAACCCTAATTTATCAATAATTTTCAAATAGTATTAGTTACAATAGGAGCACCACATACTTTGTACCTGAAACTGCATGTTATGACAAAGCTGTCAGAAGGCATTCCCCTAACATGGATATGGTATACCTTGTATGCCTATCACATTTGACTTTCTTATGTCAAACATGCCTCTCCCTAAAACCCAACTTCCACCTCAGCTACACATTTCATTTTTGTCATGTTGCATTTGACTTCCTTATTACCACATTTAACTTAAAAAACCTATAAGAGACTTCAATGAATTTCCTTTAACCCTTCTTCATTCCACACAGAAAGCATTCCCCTTCATGATTCATGATTTAAAAAACTACAAAAGTAGTATGGTTTAGAAAAAAAGTGATTTTCTCTCAGGAACTACTGAATGAGAAAAAAAATTATTGTTTTATTTAGTGGAATAAGACGTGGCTCAAACTTTCTACTCCTTCAGGGTGTGAAATCTCTTAAATCAGCTCTTGTGATGAAGGCCAGGGTGTTACATGCAATGAAAAGGTGGTATGCATACTGCAACAATGGGGCATAACTGCAGATTTATGATATCACATGGGGTACAACAGTGGAGGACAAAGGGTTAAGGAAGTAAAGGAACTCAGCAGGCTGCCTTTATAATTTATAAGGGGAAAGTATGTTCTTCATATGAATGTCACCATATGGGGCAGTTACACATCAATCATACTGCCATTAATGAGCTTTCTCAGGTACATGAGTCCAAAGAATATAAGATTCCAAGACTTACTTTTAGAAGGAAAGCCATGTTCTAGTGTATGTAGGCTTTTTGATTCCATGATCTCTGGTTATGATGTTAAAGACAGTGACATCTCTGACTTTTTAGAACTGAAAAGTCCAAATTTACAGATGAGATGCAAATATCAAAACCCATATCATATTACATGGTAATAATTGAATGGCAATGACCTGGCAAGAAAATTTAAAACGATTGAAGGGTTTCTCTTTGCCAACAAAATTTAATTATTAATAGGCATTGTATTAGTTTGTTTCATGCTGAAAAGCTTGAGGAAGTCAATATGATTTTGAGAATATCCTCTGTCTCATTCCATAATATCTTGGAACTTGGTACCTGTTTAATTGAAATAGGCAAAAGATCACATGAGATTTGATATTCTTCATTTCCTGTATTTGATCATGATAGCACCTAACCTTGACCTAGTTATAGCAGGGATGAAATGTTACTATCTCAAATGTGTATCCAACTGTGAAAGTCGGAAGTTTAGGCTAGCAATTCCAACTGTTGGATCATTGTACAAAAAAAAAGAAATGATCTTGAAGTTCAGTACAATGCATTTAAAATTGGATTTGAGAATACTTGTTCTTTGTTGCGGGAGACAGTATGTTCAAATGAGATGATAAGTCTGCATATATTACACTTTCCCTCTAGTTTTCACTTAGGAAGATTTCATAGCTATGAGTCCATGCATTTTTTCTCCAATCCATTATAGATATAGGTTAGGGGTATCAACTATCCTATTTCTGACTTTCACTCAACCTGAGGAAGGACTTTACTTCTGGAATTGACATTTCCTCCTGGTCTAGTCCAGCCTTTGTGATGTAGTTGGTATAGGCCAGAATCAGATTTCTGGTGTATATCATTTGGAATCAATTTAAAAGAAATGAGATGATGCTGAGATACATTCCAATTTCTTGTTTTAGAGCTGCATCAAGCTTTTTTCCAATTCATAGTTGCACTTTGATGACATCCTCATTTTATCCTGTTGGAACCATGGCTGATTCTTCTCTTCTCTTTGAAAAATGCCAATCCTTGCATCGGCCAATGCCTTTGGTGGTCGTCTTTAATGTGGCCTGAAGAAGGCAATTTTCAATCCACTTAGGGGAGAGGAGAAATAGTTCAACCAGCTGCAATGCATCATATTGGAGTACAGTGATACATGATCTGAGCTACTTGTCCAAGGTAGAAAGCCTCAACCCAGAGGTGTTTGGAAGGTTTGGGTTTCAATTTAAAATAACTGGGCTAATGTATGACTATTTTTTACTCTAACATTGCCTTGTAAGTTAATCCTTTCACTGATATGAGCATCTCCTGATGCTCAGGTTTTTCTGTCCTTGTTCTGACACAGGCATCTTATGATGCCCTGTGCCACAGGTTTACACTCTAAAGCTTATGGCTCTTATGGCATCTGTGGGACATCAGATGAACTAATAATGTCTGCAGTAGTCATCATAAAGCTTTGTGTAACACAACGAACCAAGAGTTGATTGCCTTGTATTGATTTTTTAATTGATTTCATAGATTTTTTTCTATATGTAGTAATCATGAGTACAGACTCTGCTCATATTATTAGACTCAAGCTCAAAAAAGGCATTTTGCAAGTTTGACCTGTAGTAACTATGATTTTTTTAAACTGGTAACTTTTTACTTTCTAGTATCTTGACTTTATCATGAAGGGTTTCCAGCTGGATATTTGCATGTTTCCTGGTATATTTTTTTAATTCAAAATAAGCCTGGATCTTGTTGAGGAAAAACAGGTATTATGGAACTGCTGAGCCAGTGATACAAAATACTTGATTTATGCAAAAAAAAGTCAGTCAAATGTCAGGAAACACATCCAGGATGCATCCACTCAAGGAAAGTGTAGTCTCCAGCACTACTTTACCATGTTTGTATAATTTTGATATTTTATTTGCTAAAGCAAGTGGCTTTACATCAAGTTAATGTCATTCTTTTATTAAATTTTTATGGATTTTGTGTTCTAGGTTGTTATGGGGAAGCAGAAGTAATATCACCAAACAAAACTGTGGAAATAAGAGCTGTTGACATTTTAGTCTTCAGTTGACATTTCTCAATTTTCTAGCTTATATGGCTTATAATATGAGCAGAGAGATTCATCAGTATGAACAGTGTCTAAATAGAAGACTAATTTGAGTGTTGATGTTTTGTGTGAGTTAGGAGGGTCATTCTGTGTCAACCTGATGAAACAGCCATTTTAACATGTCACCCCCCTCAGATTTGGCTCTAATTTGGTACACATAATGTTCATGGCTCAAAACCATAATGTGCCCAATTTTAGTCAAATGGACTGGTAGTTCAAAAGTTACAGTGATGTCAAATTTCAGAGTCGCTGCATGATGACCTCACTTCAAAGACCCTGGGGACTATTTGAGCTAGAAACATGATTCAGGTGTCATTTATTTGCAAATTTCAAGAAGGTTTTAAATTATCTCCTTTTATACTTAAAAAACGTTCAGACTTACGTAACTGGAAATTAACACTGGAAACTGGAACTTATTCCAGTACAACCGAAGACCTATTTTTCAACTGACGTATTATATTTTTCAACTGTAAAGAAAAAGTTGGCATATGATAAAAAGTTGACTGAAAGGGTCTGCCAATAAAAAAGGAAACCCTATATTATATGCTATAAAATCTATAGTTGTAAAACGATTCAAATTTAGCTTCAATACTTTAAAAATATGTTTAACTAGCATTCTTGGGTACAAATTTGAAACCCATAGCTGTACTCATTTAAGAATACCATGAAAAAAAAATTATACGTCTCAGCTGTCTTTGTCCAAGTTACTTGTTTTACTTCATCAGCAGTTCTAAGCATTTGTCCATGGACACACTTAAAAGGATGAAGTCGAAGATCCTTTTTTGACTATACTGCTTACACTAGATNGTTAATGTCATTCTTTTATTAAATTTTTATGGATTTTGTGTTCTAGGTTGTTATGGGGAAGCAGAAGTAATATCACCAAACAAAACTGTGGAAATAAGAGCTGTTGACATTTTAGTCTTCAGTTGACATTTCTCAATTTTCTAGCTTATATGGCTTATAATATGAGCAGAGAGATTCATCAGTATGAACAGTGTCTAAATAGAAGACTAATTTGAGTGTTGATGTTTTGTGTGAGTTAGGAGGGTCATTCTGTGTCAACCTGATGAAACAGCCATTTTAACATGTCACCCCCCTCAGATTTGGCTCTAATTTGGTACACATAATGTTCATGGCTCAAAACCATAATGTGCCCAATTTTAGTCAAATGGACTGGTAGTTCAAAAGTTACAGTGATGTCAAATTTCAGAGTCGCTGCGTGATGACCTCACTTCAAAGACCCTGGGGACTATTTGAGCTAGAAACATGATTCAGGTGTCATTTATTTGCAAATTTCAAGAAGGTTTTAAAAATAGAGGAAAATATGAATTTTTTGCAAGTCTGAATGCATTGACCTTTAATTGTGACCTTTGACCTTGAATAAGGTCATGTTGGCTTCTGGATAAAAAGTTGACTGCATAATATAAAAAGTTGACATGAGAAAAAGTTTTCATATGATAAAAAGTTGACATAAGAAAAAGTTGGCATATGATAAAAAGTTGACTGAAAGGGTCTGCCAATAAAAAAGGAAACCCTATATTATATGCTATAAAATCTATAGTTGTAAAACGATTCTAATTTAACTTCAATACTTTAAAAATATGTTTAACTAGGTATGTTTAACTAGTTCTTGGGTACAAATTTGAAACCCATAGCTGTACTCATTTAAGAATACCATGAAAAAAAAATTATACGTCTCAGCTGTCTTTGTCCAAGTTACTTGTTTTACTTCATCAGCAGTTCTAAGCATTTGTTTTCTTGGGTACAAATTTGAAACCCATAGCTGTACTCATTTAAGAATACCATGAAAAAAAAATTATACGTCTCAGCTGTCTTTGTCCAAGTTACTTGTTTTACTTCATCAGCAGTTCTAAGCATTTGTCCATGGACACATTTAAAAGGATGAAGTCGAAGATCCTTTTTTGACTATACTGCTTACACTAGATTCTGATATTCCTGTCACTTTTTAAATCTGTACAGGAATCTCATGGGTTCCTGGTGCATCTTGACAGAGAATTCTCAAATAAGAACTTATTCAATGTTCTCTTCTGTTCTTGCACTTTTTGGACACCCACTACCTGGTGTTCTTTCTACTCCACCAGTATTATCAATTTTTTGAAGTAATTTATCCAATCCACCAGCTGTCCATCCTTTATCTGGAAATTCTGCAAACATTTTCTTTTTTCCATATCCCTTTTCAAGCTTGTAGTGCTTTATAATTATCTCAACTTCATGTGAAAATGGCAATTTGGGATCTGAAAAAAGACAAAATTGAAGTTACCTCCCAATTTAGTACCTGTTTTTTTTTTTCATTTTCATGGTATTCTTAGATGAGTTCAGCTATGGGTTTCCAATTTGCACCCAAGAACGCTAGTTAAACATATCTTAACGTATTGAAATTAAATTAGAATTGTTTTACAGTTATAGATTTTATGACACATAGTATAGGGTCTCCTTTTTTACTGGCAGACCCTGTAGAATTTTAGTCTTGTATCTTCTCATGGGTGCAATAATTTATTTCACTCTTTGTTAGCAAGGAAAAATTGAAGTTTGACTAGTCATTGTTCACTTCTACCACTTCTTGCTGTGTAAGGCTATATTTTCAGTTCACTTCTTGGGAAAGGTTATCACCCATTCGATGAAGATGTGAGAGAAGGTGCTGAGACAATATAGAGGATTTCAGCCTGATGCACCCAGCTGGTGTCTTGTTCCTCTGACAAAAAATAATTATTGACTTCACCACTTGGATGCATGAAGTTGCTTAGAATATCACCATGTTCCTCAGATTTATCTAGCACAAGCCCTAACCACCACTTCCCATCATATATGCAGGCAAGAAAAGTGGCCCCAGGCAAGCATAATCCTTTGTCCAAGATCTCTTCTTTGTCACTTTCCTTGTAGTCCTTACCAGTCCAAGAGATTCTCACAATTTCTGAGTCCCTACTTTGGGACACAGCAAAAGCTGAGTTTTTTTTCAGCTTAAAGGGATGATCTGTGTCTCAGGAACAGTCTTTGCTGGAGGGAATCATTTTTCAAGCAGTTTCTCCAATGCTATAATTTCCTTTTCCTTGATAAAGAAGAACTGGATGCCTGAAATCCAGTAAAGCAGTAATCATGCATTCTTCTGCTGCTGACAAGAACATTTACAGCTCACTCATTGCATTCTACTACTTTATGTTTTCATCTACCCTGGAGAGCATGAACTTTGAGCAAAAGTATTCATGTTTATCCTGTCAAGTGTTGTTTTGGTGCAGCTTACCTTTAGGGGACTCTTGACATAATTTAAACATGTACCTGGGTGTCAGGATCTGTCCATCAACTGGATACCGAAGACTTGCTTTGGCAGTCAACCATTTCACTGTTCCTCCAATCCCATCACAGGGACTCTTTCCATGGGCTGTGCAAAGAAATTCCACTCACATTCCAGGTTGAAGTCTTCCTGATGGTAACATAGGTTTATGAAGTTGTACTGGTTCTTATACTGACAAGCACAGCCATCTGAGAAATATAGGGTATTGTTCAATTCTGGAAAGGTCTCCTGAGGTATGGTAGCATACATTTCTCATTGGGATAGACAGCAGCTGTTGTGTGGTTTTGTGAATCACTTATGATACACCTGCTTGGGTGCAACAAACTGTTATGCTGAGGTGAAGAATGGTAGTATGCTGCAAAAGGATGGAGAGTGGCCTGAGTGTTCTCTCAGTGGAATCCCTGAGTAGCATCTTAGACAATAACAGAGTAATACTCTGCAAAGTCTCCTATGGGAATGCATTCATCTGCCTTTATTGTCTGCTTCAATTCTTATAAATGAATGCTCTGAGCCTATTAAAGTCTTCACCTTATTGGCTGATGGTGACCAGAGTGGTTTTATCTGTGCTGTACTCCCATTGCTTGTACTCTATTTCCTCAAGGACTTCAAGTTCTTCCGAAGAAGCCAGTTGAAGCTGTCTTTTCCATGACATTTTTTTTGCATCTTCACATCATGCATTTTTCGGATTCATGTGAACATACAGTCCTCTTTGTCAGATCACCATAGCTGATTTCACTCAAATGCAGGGCAGCTATCATCAGTTTAGGGTTCTGATGATGGGTACAAACACATATTGAATGTGTTCCAGGGTTCCTGTATGCACCAAGGTGGATGCTGTGCTGCAAATGTTGAAAGTCTGACATTACGATTGCCATCTTACTACCATTTCTGATGCATCTCTTTGCAATTTCCCAGCAAGAGGTACTTTGATGCTGAACCCTCTCTCCACCCATTGAGTGAAAACTCCTGCAATCTTACTTCTCTGGAAAAACTTTAATGACTTGGTCATTTTGATTGAGTGCTTGAATCCTCTTCATGGTTTCATCTGATAAGTTTTTACATTCTTCTCAAGGAGACACAAGATTCTAAAAATTTCCTGGAATCTTCTTGATCTTTTGTTCAAGTAGTTAGTTGCTTCAAACTCTTTTCAATTCTCCTTATATACAATGGGAAATTATGTATTTTGAGGAAAGACATCCCATTAAAATCCTTAGGCTTATCACAATGGAATTCCTCAAATCCCAAATCCTTCATAATTGTTATTTGAAAAATAAAAATATTACATCTCTGAAAGTTCTATGCTTTGAAGAAATTCAATCCACCTTTAATATGATATTTTCATGAACTTAGTGCCTGGAGCCCAACATGGTCAAATTCAAGGTCAAAGGTTAAAACTCCTGTAAAGGTCAATGTATCCAGACCTGCACAAAACCACTTTTTTATTACATTTTTGTGATATTCAGGATATTTTTTGAAAAATGACATCAGAATCAAATCTCTAGGTTAAGTAGTTTTTTACTTATCGGTCTTCAAAGTTTAGAGGTCATGCTGTGACCCCAAAACTTCACCTAACTGTAACTTTTGAACTATTATTCTGATGGTGCTAAAAATTGAAAGACATCATATTTGGTTCATAAAGAGAGCATATGCCAAATATCATCAAAATCTGAAGGGTGCCATGTTATCCATTGAGTTGACACGGAATGACCCAGCACTTGATAGAGTGACAACAATGATACTTGATTTGAATGATGAAAACAGCAGACAAATTGAGAGCGACTGTACTGAGCACACTTGTTGAATTCCGTGAAAATTCCCAGCCACTTTAGGGTTGTTGGTTGTAGGTTGGAGATTTTAATTTCCGTCTGCCAGTAAAAGGTTTAATTGCATCCCGCTGAGCTTTGCCCGATAACATAATGATGATACGTGCGTCGTAGTTTGATTAGACCAATCCCGATGATAGGTCCACCGCTAGGCTAGCTCCTCCCCGCCAAATTTTTTTTAGAAGTGGCTTGACCGCGAATTTTTCGTTTTTTTCCTTACAGATCTCGTTACAGAAGAAAGATTTCATACCTTTCTTGCCATCCATTACTTAGTTCAGTCGCTGCTCTAGACCTGAGATGGTCCCCTTCTCAAATGCAGGCAGTGTTTGAACCGCTTAGAAACGGATGCGCCGAAAGAGTCATCTGACGGGAGCCTCTCCAACTGGGGCACCCACTCGGTAGACAGTTACGGCAACACTGGCATCATGGAGAAACATTTTTCGGAGGCTCCTTTGGAAAAGTGGGGCCCGGGGCAACAGCCCCCTTTACCGGATGAAGGGGGAGGGGGCCCCCTCCCTCCCCCTTCATCCGGCTCTGACCAGGATATAGCGTTTCTCAAAAATGTTGACCTTAGGGTTGTCGCAACGACATTGTCCATATTGCCCCATCAAGGAGCAAAATATCTTCCAACTAACCCCACCTATTTCGACCATAGCGTCGACTATGCTTGTTTCGACGAGGGGTTCGAGTTCGATCGATAGGCACGGAATCATGTTAAACGTGCGTAAAAACTTGGGCGGTTGATTATATTTATCGACTGATTAATCTGTTGAAAATTGTAATAGAATCGATATTTTAACGAATAGAAAATTGTAATTATTCGAAATTAATTGAATTTAAATCTGTCCTAAAGTCATCCTTGAAAGCTTTTTTTGTCGTCCGATTTCAGTCCATGAAGAATTTAAAAAAAGAACGATTTGCCATTGAAATCTGACGAAATGATTGGTTGCAGCAGGCAGTCATTTTTTGCATTGCTGACTCATCAGCGGAAAGAATATCTGGCCTTGCTTTGGAAAACGGAATAATACGAAGACAGTGGCAGTTGTAAAAATAATGCAAATGAAATATTGTCAAGCATTGTCATGCGGAGAAGAAAACCTGAATCACCAATAGAATATACAATTTCTGAGCGGTTACGGCTGTCCTGAGCAACACGCACACGGAATTGACTGGAATCTGTAGGGATCGGATGCGATGTGGCCGAGACCGAGGAAAAGACCATGCCATCTACTCCAGGCATCCGGGCAGCATGCAGCGTGTAAAAGCGGGCTGAAATGCAGGAAGAGGGAGGGGGATCGGGGGTGTCCTTTGCCCTCCAGCATTGGGCGTTTCTTCGCCTGGGTCTGAGTATTCATCTGCTGCTCCTCTGTCTTCTCCAAGAAATCTCGTTGCAGTCATGGTTCAATTCGTGCTTGGACGGGATTTTGGGGTTTAAGCCGGTTCTATCGGGTCGTTCGAATTCGGCGCGGATTTTCGCTCGCACCGCTGGGGAGAGGATCTGAGTCTTCTAAATGTCGCGCTGGGTCCATCTTTGTGGGAAAAAGTTGCTTTAGTACATGGTTCTACTGAAAATAGTGGGATTTAATTCCAGCGAAAAAACGCTCCGATCCGCTTGATATGCGACTACGCTAAAGATAGGACTACTTTAATCAACGCCTAGGAAGCCACGAGGTCTCCACGAACGATGGAGTTATCAAGTTACGGACTCGAGGTAGGAGTCAGAATTTACGAGGGTCATACCAAAAGTTCGTTCGTGTGGTCAATATTTTTAATTCAAAAATAAAAAATAGCAACGTGGCATGATTTATCCTTCAATTCAATTCTCTTCAATTCATCTCAATTTAATCCTTCAATTCAAACCATCTCCTTGTAGTTGAATAATCTTTTGCCATCGATGTGGAAGCTTCTCAATGCCATCTGCCGGCCATCTTCTGTTGATGACTTGCAGCTGTGTGCAGCTCCTCCAAGGTAGCGAATCGTCGACCGCGCAGCGGCTCTTTCAGAAGACAGAACAAGTAGTCAGGGGGCTGATGTCATGACTGTAAGGTGGATGGAGAAGGCAATTCCCATCCCAGTTCCTGCATCAGGTCCCGCGTAGCCTGGATTCGATGTGGCGTCGCATTGTCATGAAGAATCAGCGGGTCCTGCAGATCTGGACGCTTCCTCCTGATTGCTGGTCGTAGGTGGTCTTTCAGGTACTTGTAATACACTGGTGGACAAAATTAAGGTAACAATCACAAAAACCAGAATAATGTCTTCATTCTGAGTTATAGCAATGAAAATTTGTAAAAGAGAGATACAATTTATCATTACCGATAAGTGTATATAAAGAAAGGAGGAACTTTGGACTGGTAATAACAGTCACGATACGAAAAATTACATGTTCCAACAGAGATGCTTAGAAGAAAATAGCCGCCGTCCTTTTATACGCTTCACTAATTTGCATGTTGCAACGCACGTAGATCAATTTCGATTGGATATTCGGAATTTGCATGTAAAAGTACGTATAGTAACGTATTTTCACATTCTAACTTACTATTGTAATTAAAATATTGACGAAAAACGGTGTTACCTTAATTATGTCCACGAGTTTAGTAGGCAGCATTTGACTGTCTGTGGCTATATAAATGATAGAAACTCAACTCACATTTGAACTACATCTCAGTGAATATTATTAACTACTTTGCAAATGATTTTCGCTCATGAAGACAAAATTCTGGACAACACGAACGAACTTTTGGTATGACCCTTGTATACCACATTTTGTACCAAATGGAGTTACTGGATCTCGAGTGATCAGAGTGAGACCTCGTCAAAAGGCAAAAGGAAGAGGGAAAGCTGATAGAAAGACATGTAATTTGAGATTGAAGCGCAATCAGAAAGATCTGTAAAGATCGCGAGATTCTGTTAAGTCAGAAATTTAATGTAAAATCTGAATTTTGGAGCCTGTTATTTAATTTTAGCCGGTTACACTGACCCTGCAACTGAGTGCAACCGAGACTGAAGACATACTTTCACAAGTCAGGCTTTTCGAAAAGTGAGACTTGAGCGAGTCCGAAGGGCAAAGCAATGCAACTAGCTCCTGGAAGGAAAGCCGATCGTAATACTCCTCTACCCTTTCACCCATGTCCAGGGATAAGAATCCTTCCATTCCCCACACCCAATCTTCACTCTTCCCCTCTCCCAGTGTGCCTCCACGGTCTGACATCCCAATCTGCTTACTCCAAGACCATGCCTATCATATCTCCTGCTCTCTCACCTGCTGATTTGAACTGTAGACGTGTGGGAGTGACTGTCTACACTTTTGTCGACTGCTCGACCACCTTTCTTTCGGAGTCGAAGACGAATTCGAGACGGATCGACTTCTTCGTCGATGATGGTCGATGATGAATGGCATCATATTTTTTTCAGTTTCTTCTTTCGCGCAAACGTGCATTCCAGTAAAAAAAAAATTCAAGCTAGATCCAGTTTGTGTTTTTTTTGTGTTATTTAGGTGGTAATGTCTTGTTTTTTTTTTAATGGACGCCACAACGATAATAAACCAGCAGGAGGTGTTGTTTTGTAGTTTGGTTCCAGCTGGTTCTTGCCAGTTCTTTATATGCTTGACAACTTTTTCAACAAATCAGTTCCACTGCTTTAGATTAAGTAAATCTAAAGCCCTCATTCCGGATCCTTTGAGACAATCTAGCCTGTTAATAGTCCCGTGATCAAGATTTTCTGCAGAAAAGGGGGGAGAAGTCGAATTACGGTTCGGTCAGTTGATCTCTGTTCCTTTTTGATGCTACTTTTTTTAATTTCCTTTTTATGTCGAATGTCAGCTTCGATTGATTGAACCCTTAATCGTCGTTCAAGATATACTAGTACCCAGCTGATGCTTGCTGGTTTATCGTTAAATTATGTGAAATTGTGAAACAGCTGGTTCTATCAGTTTCTCTGCCCCTGTTTCTCTGTCTCAGAGGTGAGAATTTCAAATAGCTTTCGGCTTGCCTACAGCTTCCCTCCTGGAACCAGCTCTAGTAATATTTGAGACACGTTGAACTTGAATAAATTTTTTCACTGCCGAAACAGTTAATTTGATGATTTGATTAGCAATTAATTTCGTTTGCTGGCGCCATTCATAATTAAATTTTGGCATTGAATATTTTGGTCCAAAATAGAAATTCATCATTTTGTCATGAGTACAGATTTCCAGTATCCTTTTTCAGAATAATGAGAAATTCCATAGTGGACTTGATAGTCCTAGGAATAGTTGTCCTATTCCTAGGACTATCAATAGGACGTTAAACATATTTATAAAATGCCATTGAATCGCCGATCAATTCGACTCCATCAAATAACTATAACGTGTCTGTCATTTTACATCTAATCGCAACCCACACAAAAAATTCATAGACATTGTTCTGTTGACGTTAATACAAATGAAGCATATTTTCGCATTATTTTGCTACACTTTGACAGTCACGTAAAAAGTGGGATTTACTATGATTTCGCGATCATATCAAGATTGTCGAGACTTCAGTTTCTCAACTCTTAGCGTGCAACTTTTATACTCGAAAATGGTTTTTATAGTCCATTTCCTTGACTTTGATTCTCGGGGAAAATGGCGATATAATCAAAATTCGCAACCTTGTCAGGATAGTCGAAATTTCAGCTTCATCACCGTCGCCAAAAATGTCGATTTTCTGAGAATTAACGACCTTCTCCGGAATCTCGAGATTCGGATTTCTCCACACTCCATACACAACACTGATACTAGAAAAAGCTGTATCTGGTCCATTTCCTAGAGTTTGGTTTTCTCGGAGAATGTAGATTTAATGAGAATTCGCGACGTTGCCAGGATTGTCCATATTTCAATTTCTCCACTCAAGAAGCGACACTAAAGCTATAATGTTTTTTTTTTCTGGTGCAGAAAATGTCTATGGATTCTTTATTCGCGAACAAGTGAGGATTGTCAAGATTCGGATTGCTGCACTCTCAGCAAGCAAAACTAAACCCAGAAAAAAAACTTTTTCTGGTACATTTCTTTAAACGTAGTTTTCGCGGAAAATGTTCATTGTTTCAGAATTCGCGACCTCGCCAGGATGGTCAAGATTTCAATTTCTCCACTCTCAACAAGCAACATTAAACCCAGAAAACGCTTTTTCAAGTGCATTTCTTTGAACTTGCCTCTCGTGGAAAATGTAAATTGGTTCAGAATTCACGACCTTGTCAGGATGGTCGAAATTTCAATTTCTACGCTCTCAACAAGCGACACTGAAGCCAAAAAATGCTTTTTCAGATGCATGTGCTCCAATTTGGTTGTCATGGAAAATGTCTGTTGAATCAGAATTCGCGAACAAGTCAGGATTGTCATGATTCGGATTGCTGCACTCTCAGCAAGCATCACTGAAGTCAGAAAGTACTTTTTCTGGCCCATTTGCTCCAATTTCTCTGTCGCGGAATATATTCTTTGATTCAGAATTTGCGACCTAGTAAGGATGGTTGAAATTTCAGTTTCTCCACTCTCAGCAAGCGACACTGAAGCCAGAAAATGCTTCTTCTGGAGCATATGCTCCAATTTGACAGTCGCGGAAAATTTATATTGATTCAGAATTCGCGAACAAGTCAGGATTGTCATGATTCGGATTGCCGCACTCTCAGCAACGGACACTGAAGCCAGAAAAATGCTTTTTCATGTGCATTTCTTTAAAAGTGGTTTTCGCGAAAAATGTTCATTGATTCAGAATTTGCGCCCTAGTAAGGATGGTTGAAATTTCAGTTTCTCCACTCTCAACAAGCGACACTGAAGCCAGGAAATGCTTTTCCAGGTCCATTTGCTCCTATTCGGCTGTCGCACAAAATGTCTGTTGATATGGAATTCGCGACCGAGATAGGATTGTCAAGATTCGGTTTGCTGCACTCTCAGCAAGCGACAATGAAGCCAGAAAATGCTTTTTCATGTCCATTTGCTCCAATTTATCAGTCGCGGAATATATATTTTGATTCAGAATTTGCGACCTAGTAAGGATGGTTGAAATTTCAGTTTCTCCACTCTCAGCAAGCGACACTGAAGCCAGAAAATGCTTTTTCAGATGCATATGGTCCAATTTGGTTGTCGCGGAAAATGTCTATTGATTCAGAATTCGCGAACAAGTAAGGATTGTCAAGATTCGGATTGCTGCACTCTCTGCAAGCGACACTGACGCCAGAAAATGCTTTTTCATGTGCATATGCTCCAATTTGGCAGTCGCGGAAAATCTCCACTCATTCAGAAATCGCGAACAAGTCAGGATTGTCATGTTTCGGTTTGCTGCACTCTCAGCAAGCGACACTGAAGGCAGAAAATGCTTTTTCAGGTCCATTTGCTCCAATTTGGTTGTCGCGGAAATTGTCGATTGATTCAGAATTCGCGAACAAGTCAGGATTGTCATGATTCGGATTGCCGCACTCTCAGCAACGGACACTGAAGCCAGAAAAATGCTTTTTCATGTGCATTTCTTTAAAAGTGGTTTTCGCGAAAAATGTTCATTGATTCAGAATTTGCGCCCTAGTAAGGATGGTTGAAATTTCAGTTTCTCCACTCTCAACAAGCGACACTGAAGCCAGGAAATGCTTTTCCAGGTCCATTTGCTCCTATT